>JASCZW010007082.1:0-74632 GCA_034211315.2 Aedes japonicus | reverse complement strand
ACCAGAACTCTAATACAGCTGCGATTCATTGTGCCATATGGCGATCATCAGTCGCTCCGGTGCAGGCAGTCCTTCATGGGAAGCACTGGACAATAGCTTATCCAACTGCGTGAAGGCGGATTTCACAAGAAATCACCATCAATAAACTTGAAGATGTGCCTGAATTTCCGCCGATCAGATTGGAACTCAGTCAACTTTACCGATTTGACCCCGGCGAGACACCTACAGCACACACGACTGTCAAAAATTGTTGCAGCAACTTGATTGCGGCTTGAATGAGTCACATTCAAGTTGCCTGAATTTATTTGCAATATATAAAGCGTTAGCAGTGAAGACCCTCGGAATCAGTGTGGGAGCCTGAGCTTGACCACCTCTGTATTAACTTTCGAGTCAATCAAACTGAGCAAGTGGCAAACAAAGCGCCATAATCCTACCCAAGATCAGAAGAAACGAAATCGCTCGGATTAATTGCTCCAGGTCGTAATTAGGGAAAAATGCTTATCTAGCAGTTGTAGTGGCCTCCCGGGATGAAGAAGTTCCGAACCAGATAAGGCAGAAGAAAAATTCGGTAACCACCATCATATGTGCCTTCCAACACACCTCACACCTCTACAGCACGTGTTTGCAGATGCTTCGAGACAGCCATGGCTCTTGTATATACGTCCGCAGTGTGGACCGCGAAGGAAATGTACGTGTCCAGTATTATGGTAAAACCTGAGTTTCTCCGTTGTAGTAGCTGTTCATCCAGACTCCAATTATGTGCCACTGTCATCGCATCGCAGCCGTATAACTGAGGGCAGTTTTACAGATGAACATTGACGATCTTCCGGTCCGATTCAACTGTGACCCCACAATGGCTAAGGTCTCCTCCCAGCTCATTGAAAACCTATGTTGCCAACCGTGTATCGGAGGTACAAACACTCACTCATGGATTCCGCTGGAGTCATGTTTCTGGCTCTGAAAACCCGGCTGACCCTGGGGACCGAGGAACAATGTCGGAGATTTCGTGGAGAGGAAGTTACGAAAGCACGGTCCGAAATGGTTGCAGCTTTAAGTCAGGCTGGCCGAATAGTAGTCATGGGAAAGCTGTGAGGCCAACGTCGAGCGCAAAATCAGTGATTTCCGTCGTACATCGTCCTATAACCCGATATTCTCCAGATACGCTGTTTTCCATCTGGATCAGGAGCGTTGCACCTGTCAAAAGATTAATCAGCAACTGCGCTCCAGCAAGAACCAGCTAACTTCCTCTGCCGAACCCGCCAGACCACCGTCTCTGGTGGAACAACTCATAACCAAACCAAACGATCTTGGTTCAGCGAAGTCCGCCGACTGTTTTCAAGAAAGCTACGGAACTCACAAGGTCGGCAACTCTTCAAAACATCCTTCATACGACATTTGAATCCTTTCATTGACACAGAGGGGTCTTAGGGGTTGGGGGACGACTAAAACTATCGGAACAAATCCGTCTTCATCTGGCACCCAGTCATCCTTCCTAGCAACGATCCACTACAATCATCCATAGTGGCGACCACCCGATTCTACTTGACTGCGCGCGAGGAGTACCGCTGATCAATGGACGACGGCTTGTGTGAAGCGCGCTTACTGGAAATTTGCCTGGTTCACCTG
This sequence comes from Aedes japonicus, assembly GCA_034211315.2. NCBI lineage: Eukaryota > Metazoa > Arthropoda > Insecta > Diptera > Culicidae > Aedes > Aedes japonicus. Next base: position 73,006 of record JASCZW010007082.1, on the reverse strand, counting down.
AGCCAACCAGTTCCGGCAAATCAGCAGATATAGCAACCGCCAGCCCAGAGAGTCGCAGGCAAACCATTTGATGTCACCGGAGTGGACTACGCTGACCATTATAGTTAAAGGCCATCCATAAACGTCTATCACCCACGAAGGTGCCTCTTGCCCAGGCAAGCCGTCATGAAGGTGTGCACCTGGAGCGAAGGGTGACCCTCCACATCAGCCTTTCATCGCTGTGCTTCGACGATTTAGGGAAGCCCGTCGAAGACGGCCTAGCTATCTGCATTCCGATAACGGGAAGAAATTCATCGGGTCGAAGAACGAGCCGCACCAACTCTACAGGATGCTGTCGGACGCTGAGCGTTGATTGGATTCAGAGGCCCTGCGTGGAAGAAAAAATCGTTTGGCACCCAGATCCTCCGAAGGCACCCCATTTTGCGGGCTTCGGAGGCTACCGTCAAGGTGGCGTGCCATCTTCATCGTAATATTTGAAAATTTCAGCTCTCCTACGAAGATCTATCGACCGTCATGGCTGAAATAGAAGCTGCGATGTACTCGCGACCGCTCGTTGCAATGACTGAGGACCCAAACGATTTCTCCATACCGCCACCCCAGCGCATTTCTTAGTTGATCGAATATGCGCGCCATCTGCACCCAATGTTCTGTATCCCGCACCTGGATCATTACCAGAAGCCTCAGCAACTGTACCAACACTTCTGGTATCAATGGAGTGACAGAGTACCTCGCAAGAACTCCAGCGAGATACCTCGATCATGCCATCCCGTAACCATCAGATCCAGCCAGGAAAACTAGTGGACATCGTTGACGAGTTCCAGCATCCGGTTCGTTGGCCGCCAGCTGGCATTGAAGAAGTGCACCCTGGCGCGGAAGGTCACGCACAAGCGTAGTGGACACTACGGAAGTTCCAAAGGCATTTACGAAGATCCAGAAAAACAGATTTTGGGCTCTTTCTTCAAGAACTGCTGCAGAGAGTGATAGGAATATTCCTACGTGTTCCAAAGTTCTGCATCAGTGATGGTTTGGGGAGTGAATTTGCAAGCGAGGGCAAATTTACCACTGGAGCTCACCGAAAACGGCGTTTAAGTAAATGCCGTATATTATAAAACGGCAGTTATGGAGAAAGTTGATCGGGCTTCACAAGGTACAAGAGGTGTTTGAAGACGATTAGCGAGGTATTTCAGCAGGACGGAGCGCCATCGCGTATTACCGGGCAAATCTCGTTCAGGGCTGGTGCCGAGAAGATTTGGCCGATGCATGGGACAAGAATGAATGGCTTCTCAGTTCACCGTAGATTCTGAATTCCTTGAATTATTTTCGTATACATGCTGGCGAAGGTAAATGACAGGGGGTTCAATATGAACCAATTCAAAACCGTTATCGAACGGAATTTGGGACGAAATGCCGATGGAAGCTCGTGCGCCGCCTGTGAGAGGGTTTCGAAACCGTCTGGAGCTGGTCAAGAAGGTTAAAGGCGGTGTTATTCCAAAACACATGCTGAAGCAATGATCAGTATTATATTGCAATATAATGGGTAAAGTCATCGGCCAAAATCTGATTATCGGATTTGAAATAAATAGAGTTTTATTTGTATGAGAATATATGGGACACGGTGTAACACATTTGATAAAACCTCAATCCTTCTCGTGGCTTATAAAGTGCAGTTGATATGGGAGTTAAACATGTCTAGAACTTAGTTAAATTCAACATTTAAATCCTCTTGGCAAGTCGTGGGGTCCGTCATATCGTGTTGGGGAAATAGAGTTCTCATTTCTTCAAACACTTTCAAACCAATCAAGCGCGCAAACCTTATATTTTTAAATACCTTGTATCTATGTCGGGCGGCTTTCAGTGAGAATAACTCATTTCCTAGTTACAAGGAGAGCTTTTCTGGAGAACCTTTTTCGTGAATTCCCGAAAATTTCAGCTTTTCAAAAAGCTAGTGAACTTGTCTTCCGGCCTTGAGGGCAGATGATACCGTACCCCTCATTAAACCACTGGGATGACTGGGCGGTACCATCCCGCCCTCAATCGGCGCCTATGACAGTGATTGTCCTGGCTAAAGTTTTCCTCCGGTGCCGAAGTTGGCGCTGTTTAGATCCTGCCAATAACGGTCTACCGGCTTGGAAGCGAGAAATAGTGAGCTTTCCACGGAGCTGTTTTTCGTAAGCCACGGTTCACCTCTGCTCGGTGAGGTTGCTGATGACAGCTTCTCGGTTGGAGCGGGGTGGGTGGTTTGAGCACTGGCAGAGAAACTTATTTCATTTTAGTTTCTACAGAGGAGCGAGGCAAAGTTTTTCCTCGCCTCCGTTTCGATGCTGCTGGTTTTCATTAAAATTGCATCTTTCATTCGCAGTTGCACAATGACGAGTCAGACAACCGGTTCAAGATGGGAATATGAGTTGGAAGAAAAGTGTCGACGACTTATTTTCCGGCAACGAAATGGCTTCTACGTTGGCGAAAGATGGATGTTCAAACGAATTTGTCTGCGACATTTGCCATCCACTGCCATAAGCTTGTTAGCCTTTTTCATTCAAAATCAGCATAATAGGAAACGATTCCGTCAAACTTTGAATTTATATGCACACTGTTCTTTTGGGGTACGGATGCGAACGACTATGCCCGCAGTGGAGAATCCGCATCATGCTTTCTCGGAGACGATTGGAAGTTGCTCGGGAGCGCACTGAATCGAAGGTTTTGCTCAATGCGATACGCTGTTAGGTGAGTCGTAAAATATATTGTTAATGCCCCATTTCGGTACGACAGACGCATCGGAGGATATTTGTTCTAGTCCAGCGATATATGTAGTAGTGGTGGAGGCTATTTGATAGCTTGCCAAAATCCGGACGCAATGTGTGTCAGTATACTACACACATCCCCAGTGCTAGTTATGTAATCTAGAGATTGGCTTTTGAAACTTTTTGTAGTTAAGGGGGTAATTTCCTGAGATTGTAGATTAGTGAGCTTGAGTTGGAGTTTTAGGAAATGGCATCCATAAAGTGACTCTGATTTTTCTCTCTTTAGAGTGACAAAACTACTTTATTTGATTACATTGTACTCGTGAACTTTCGGACTTTATAGTCTGATTTGGTTTGAATCATAAATAATCACTGAATCACACTTTAGAGAGCATAGGATTTTTTTCAATTCAAAAACTAATTTATTATAACTTATGGTATGATTTGGACATATTAGGAATAAATGACTATGCTACAAGCATAACGAAAGGTGTCTTACAATAAATGAAACTTTAATCACGATTTGCTCCAAATCATCATTTTTGTCATCAGCTATGGGGCCAATTATAGAATTCGAGTCGATCGTCACTTTGCTCGACAGATAAATTGTGCTATTACAGATGTCAAGTTGGTCGACTCAATCGATCGCTCGGAAACTAGTGACTGACCTGACCTGATTTTGTCGAGAAAGATTTTGTTTTGATATGCGTTTTTATAGGTTCAGGGTGATTGACTGAGCAAGGTAAGAAACACACAAAACCATTATTTTTGCATTTTTTTTTAACAGAAAAACAATTTACTTCTTGCAAAAAATGTCTGATCCTATTTAAAACGAAACAAATTACCGTCAGTTCGAATGGCTCATGGAATTGATCAAATTTGAAGTGGACATAGCCAGAGGTTTTCGGGGTGTGGAGCCAGCTAAACTAATGCTGAACAGAAGTGGTAAGAAATTGACCAAGAGCTCGATTTAACATTAGCTCTCAAGCTCAGTCCGTTGCCACACGGAAAATGTGATGTGCTTTTGAAACAACATATGCACTTGAGACTAGCATATTGACCCAAGACTTAAGTTATTTATGAAATTAGTCCTAGGTATCTTTATAAAGTAAAGAAAACTTTAGTAGTTCAAGCAGAGATATCCCAAAAACTAAGGGCCAAACAACTTCAAAGTTCAATATCATATTTCCCGGAAATTAAAGCAACAACTTCCCAGAAAATCAGGAGAGGATTTCTCTGAGCTTCAGGATGAAGTTTAGAGTTTGGACTACTTAGAAGTTTGAAACAATCCAGAATTTTTGGAGTTTTCGCAGAAATTCAAGATGGACTTTCTAGAAGTACAGGAAACAGAGCCCTCCCGAAGTTCAGAAGGAATCAAACCAGGGAGAACGCTATCTGAAATTTCTCAAAAATACCAAAACACACTTCCACAAAGGTCAAAACGTCCTAGAAATTCAAGAGCAAACTTCTCTGAAGTTCAGGAAAGGACATCTCATAAGGTACGGAAGAAACTTCCCAAAAGTATAGTTGGAACTTTTCAGAAAGCTTTCATGAAATTCAGAAGAGAACATTGCAGAATTTCAGAATCAGGGTTTCTCAAAGTTCATGAAGAAATCTCTTCTAAGAGCAGAAAGAAACATTCAAGAAGAATAGTGGGTACTTCTTAGTAATTTGAACAACATTTTCTCAGAAGTTCAGGAACAAAGTTCCCTGAAGTTTGGGAGAAAACTCCCAAATTTCAGGAGAAGACTTCTTAGAAGTTCAGGAAGAAACTTCCAACAAATTTAAGGGAATTTTCCTAGAAATTCTAGAGAGGATTTTCCATAAGTTTCGGTGAAACTTTCCTCGGAGTCAAAGATGAGACTTATCAGATGTTTAAGTGGAATGAGCTCAGAGGAAAACTTCCAAGAATTTCAGGAAAAACTTACCAGAAAGGGAACTTCCTATAAGTTAATGAAAGAATTTCTCAAAAATTTTAAGAAACTTCTCTGAAGTTCAGGAGAAGACTTTCCAGAAGTTACAAAGAAAATTCCTCAAAAGCTTAGTATTAACTTTTCTTAAGTGCTAGAGAGCTATCTTGAAGTTCTGAAGTACTTTTTCTGAGAAAAACAGGAACAAACTGACCAGAAGAATAGGGGCTACATCCTACTAGTTAAAGCAGGATTTTTTTTGTCAGAAATTCAGGAAGCTTCCCCGATGCTCGGAAGAAAATTTCCCAGAAACTCCATAGAGGACTTCTACAAAAGTTGTAGTACAAGAAAAAACTTTCAACAAATTTAAGAAGATTTCTCAAGAAACTCTAGAGAGAACTTCCTAAAAGTTTTGCAAATATGCGAGTACACAGTTCTACATCGGAAGTTTAGATAGTAACAAAGTTCAGAAAAAAAAACTTGGCATCTGTTCCTGGAAGGTAAGGTTGTGTTGTGACGGCCAAATAATTCATGAGGAAACTTGCTAAAATTTCAGGAGAAAACTTCCAAGAATTTTAGCCAAGAGCTTGTGCGAAGATCAGGGAAGAGCGTCCCAAGAACTTATCACTGACGAAGAAAAGAAGCAGTCTATACAAAAACCATGCATATGACCATAAATATTCACTGCTCATGACGTTTTATTAAAATAAGGAAACACTCTACTCAACCGTTCACATCGTACTTTGAGCTAGGACACAAACTCATGTAGGAATTTTAATTCCTTGGATTCCATCTCACCTTGTTTGAGAGATTTGATCGGTAAGAAAACTTCTCTGAAGTTTAGCAGAGAGGTATACATTTTTTTTAAGAAGTTTATCAATACTTCGAAACAGTTTTAAGAATCCTCCAAAAATTAAAAAAAAAATATTCATGGATTCTGAAAAAATCCCAACTTAGGGGTCTGGTGGTTAGCAAAAAGATTGAATGCTTCCAGAAGGTCTGGGGACTTAGAGATAAGATCGTGAGATCGATCAATGCATATCTATTGAATGTTAAATGTTCAATGAATGAACGCTATCTATATCTTCAGTATCTTCACGCATTACTTGGTGACAACTAGATAATAAGCCCTCTGAATCATCTAGATCTAGAACTAGATCAGTTTTATTCGACTTCTAGAATGCGCAACAGTGACAAGTGTGACTTTAATTTCAACTGGCGCAAGGCGGCTCGGCAGGAAGTTGAAGTATTTTTGTGATGTCTTTAATTTCATATTGAATAAAATGCAATTTGGTTTTTAAGATATCTTTTCCCGTTCTTTTTTACCATCCATCCAGTCTATAGGAAGACCCCTAGTAGCACACATGTTGCCATTAAGTTGAGAATACATAAATGTGCCTTTGTTAGTCATAATCAAGTTGCTACAACTAATTATGATCGTGATGTGCTACTTGGGACATGTCTCATGAACACAACCTGAAAAATGAAGTGCCATAAAGTTATCAGTAGTACATGAGCGCTTACCAACACGTTACTTTTGCCTGTTGAGGAGGCGGATTCGTCCGTGCCTTGACCTACCCACAGTGGGATGTTTGGCAGAGGGTAATATCTTTCATTCTAGCAAACATTACTTTCCACTCTTGGTGCCTCATGGTGATGTGCGAACATCTCCTTTTACATCATAAAAATACGAGTTGCTAATGAAGCCAGGAGGCAACAAGCAATCGATGTGGAAATTCTAGGATGAGATGTTTAGAGGCAATTGGAGCAATCATTATGGCCCCAGTGGGATGACCAAGTGCCTGATATTAGGGAGTTAAAGTTGAGGGAAGTGAAGAAAGATACCTGCAGGGCGACGGAACGCGGGAGCACGGCCGACCAACGTGTTCTCACACGTTTGACGCCGTATAGCATCCCTCCCCGCTTTGGTGATAATACTTCAATCAAAATTGTTTTGTTTACCAACACTTCCTCTATGCTTCGAGAAAGCCGAAGTTTGTACAAAGTAGCCCACGCTATAGACGGTTGTGAAAACAAGTTGAAGAAACCCGTCATAAGACCGTAACGATTTTGAAAATGTTCTAGTGAAAGATGTTATGACCACTTGAGAACCTTCATAAACCCATTGGCTGCCTTGAAAACCAGCATACGGCCAAATCCTCACAGTTATCTAACTTCACGGTGATATCGTTGTTGGTTTTTGTTGTTCTGCTCTGTTTAATTCTCTGCTGTTCTGATTTATTTCAATGTAAATAATATCTTAGAAAACAGGGAATTTTTTTTTTATAGCGAATAGATTTTTTTAGCGTATCTTGCTTTAAATCACATGCGTATTTAATTTTATGGTGAAAATTGGCACGATATTTGTCAAAAATAAATTCGCCTCTGAAATTATGCAAGTTTATGCAAGTACAAAATTAAAACAAATATGTTCGATAAATTAATTATGAATTTCCCGAAAATTTATGGAATTCAGTTAGGTCATCTAAGAGAATGCCGAAATTAGTCTCCGTCGTACGGTTCATTTGCAATGCATTTGCGATTTGATGCAATTTATTTTTCCACAATCAATAATTTCTTATATTTCAATATGGCGATCAGAAAATATCACAAAAGTTTTACTAAGAAGCCAATTTATTTTCGCAATGGCTACTATAAAACCAATTTTCCGTTTAATGCATTTAATTGGGGACAAAATGGTTTTAACCATACTAAGATAACATTAATGAGTCCAAGAACGGCATTTCAAAACAGCATTCAACGACATAATAATACTTTTGATAAGAGTAAAAGTATTTGAGAGAACAAGGTTTAAAATTCATTGTAAACAAGCTGTGTAGCCTCTCATGAACGTGACTAAAATATACAACTTATTGGCACATGCTGGTGGCATAATAATACCAAATTTATTTCTAGTGGTTTTCATAAACCTTATATAAAACGTAATAAAGCTGGATGGTTTTGGCAATGTTACTTGGGATGTTCCTTTTAAAGAAGAAGATGCAGCTTGATTATTATAGTAATGGATGTTTGACATTTAAATCTTGAATGCCGGAAGTTTGTAAATGAAAGGCAAAAAATGACTTTGGGGCTAAATTACGGGGGTACCCTGGCAAATACAGATGAGCAAACTACACGAATGCTAAATTTTCTGGGGGCAACAAGACTATTCACACAACTGTGGCAGAATGAATAAATGGAAGAAGTTGATGAAGAAAATATAGACTGCTGAAACGTGTCCGATACTGATACGGACGGTTGAACAGAAGCGGATGGAGAAAAAATCACGAACAGAAGCAAAATGAGAAACGGCGATCAAATCAATTACGGAAGAAGACAAACTGAAGAAGGAACGTTGGGAAAGAAAAGTGGAACAAGAGTGGCCGAAGAAAAGAACCATAACGAAATCAGCGGATGAAGAAGGAAGGTTGGTCCAAGCAACGATGGATCGAGTGATGTGTGTCGTCTAAGTATCAGGGACACTCTCGAGTCCCTTCAAATCTCGGAGAGAGTTAAAGCAAGGTGATGGATTGTCGTGTTTGTTGTTTAACATTGCATATCGTAGCACGGTACTCTGAGACGTTGGCGGACAGGTACATCAGACTTAAGGCTGAAGCTAGTAGGGTTGGACTTGTGATTAATGCGTTGAAAAGAAAATACATGAAGGGTAGAGGCTCACGAGAAGACAATGTTAGCCTCCTAGCACGAGTTCAGATCGACGGTCATGAAATCGAGGTAGTAGACGAATTCGTGTATCTGGGCTCATTTGTGACCGCCGATAACGATACCAGCAGAGAGATACAAAGGCACATTATAGCTGGCAATCGTGCCTACATTAGACTCCAAAAGACGATCGAACAAAGTTCACCGAACTATAAAGTTGACCATCTACTAGACATTAATTTAACGGGTAGTTCTCTACGGCCACGAGTGGAGGGCCAACATGCCCTTGGTGTCTTTGAACAGAAGGTACTGCGATCTACGGTTGAGTACAGATGGAAGACGTAACGTAGAGGAAGCTAATGAAGCACGAATTGATTCAGTTGCTGTGAGAATCTCATATAATACACATCGCTAAAATCGGTCGATTACGATGAGCTGGGCATGCCGTAAGGATGTCGGACGACAGCCCTGTCTATATGGTTCTCGAGAAGAGGCGCGCAACGAGCCAGGTGGATCGATCAAGTAGAAGGCGACCTGCGGACCCTCCGCAGACAGCGAGGCTAGCGAGGTACAGCCATGGACTGAATATTATGGAGACAACTTTTGTGTAGATCGGAGGCTACACCGGCCTTGGTCTGGTTGAAGTGAAAAAAGTTAATTAATGATTAGCTAACTTCTTTATCTGATAACAAATTAATGTTTCACTTTAAAGCTTTTTACCGAAATAAACGTAATTGCTCAGAAAAACCGTGACAATAGCTCTACATCCTTTTTTGTGCCAACAAAGAGAGAAAAAAAAGAGGAAGGAATAGTAGAGGAATTGTAGCAGCAACAGTTAAAGCATACCAACGAATGAATAGAAGGGAAAGTAAAGAAGCGGAAGAAGTGAAGTTGTAGACGAGATGCTGTCGCATAAAAGTTGAAAAAAGAGGAAGTGAAAAGGAGTGCGAAAGAAAATACTTGAAGAATTGAATATGGAAATGTTAATGGATGAGATAATTCCGTAAGACCGAATGAAACCTTCTGTTGTAAGGTTTCACTTATAAAAAAATTAAGAAAATAGTTATTATCTGGTTATTTTTCCATTTCTCAGCATTTTGCTGGAAATAATCACCTGCCCTTGGGTGTCTGTGGGTCAAAAGAGATTAGGCTAGGTGGATACATAAGTCAGTTTGGTAGACTTATATCCTAATTGGTTTGCTTCGGTTGGATTAGTTATGATCAACAGGAACCGTAGGAACCGACAATTCTGCACCCAAGTAATAATTTTAGTTTTATTCCAGCCGTATAGCATTCCTCCCGGGTTTGTTGATAAAACTACATTCAAAAATTTTTTGTCCACCAACACCTCTTCTATGCTTCTTTGATCCCGAAATGTGCATCAAGTGGCTCACTCTATAGACGGTTGTGAAAACAAATTAATAAAACCTTTACGAGACCATAAAGATTTTGAAAACGTTTTAGTTGAAGATGTTATGACCACTTGAGAACCTTCATAAAACCTATTGGCTGCCATCAAAACCAGCATATGGCCAAATGGCCACAGGTGTCAATCTTCACGGTGATATCGTGGTTGGTTTTTGATGTTCTGCTTTCTTTGATTCTTTGCTCTTCTGATTCATTTAACAGTAAATAATATCGAAGAAAAAAGTTCTAGTGTATGCGAGAAATGTTGTTATTAGCAAAATATCCAAAACAAAATGATTTTTTTTATAGCTTTTCATGCTCCAAATCATATGCGCATTTAATTTGATGGTGAATATTGGCACGATATAGGGCTTTTTTTTTGCACCGATATTTCAGCAAGGTCAGTATCGGGTGAAATAGGGAAATGCTCATGTTGGTACGTCAACTTTGACGCCAGCTGTAGTCCAAACCACTTGATGGAAACAGTTCAAATTTTGTCCACATTATTACATTTATAAGCTATGGAGAAATTTGTAATATGCTACCTAAATTTTTCACAGAAATACGGATTTTTGAAATGGCTATGTCCAAAAATGACTTTTTTCACATATTTTATGATAACTCCAAATCTATAAATTCTATCAACATGAAATTTTGGTCACATAAGGTCTATAGATTTTGTATAATGTTGTCAAATTTTCATTTAATAATATTGATAGTTGACAAATTTACAGGAGGTTGAACAACGTGGTTTTTGGAAGCAATATTTTGCTCGGCTATTTTTTTGGTACTGAGTGTACAAGTGGAATGGAATTGTTTGAACTTGACAATCACTCCTGCAACTATTCCTAGAAACACCATTTATGTTTGGCTAAACCTTGTTTAATAATGTTTTCAGGTCATCCATTCAAATTTCATATCCCCGAAAAGCACCCAGAACTAGTGTCGCCACCGAGCCTGAACGGTGAATGGGCTAACGAAGTACAGCTCCTACATACCATTTTCACCAATTAGTGTTGCCTTGAGATTCTGTCTTCTGAATGGTACTCTATCATTATTGGTGCGCATGTATTACACACGCAGAATGTGGCTGTCGCCCACCAGTCAACACGATGCTACATGTGTCCCAGTGGGGAGTTTTCCTCCAACCGGAAAGCTTGTCTGATTCTTGCGCTAAACGACGAAGTGGGTGGCGGGAATTATAAATTGATGATTGGATCGTGTTCCATTGAGGTCTAATCCTGAAGATCCTTTCGTCGCCATGCGTGGATCAATGATGTGTTCGGGCCAGTAAGAATTCAACATATTTCACCAATCGTGGCCTTTCAATCACCTGATAGAATCCATTAGCTTGTCGCAGGGAGTATCTCATCTCCCCCCATTCCAGACAAAGCAGTAGGAAAAACGTCGATTCATTGCTTTGGTTCTTTTCGTTTCATGTCAGCAGAACTGTTGGTGGTGGCCTACGGGTTTTATTGATTGCATTATAGATTCCTGATGTAACGTTTTATCCAATTTGTGATTAGATTTTCTATCTAGGTCTTTTTACCACAAGGTGTGTGGGATAAGTACACTGATGGAGCCGCTGCAGTCCACTTTAGCGTTACTGATTGACTGCTAACAAGGGTCAGATATCTAATTGTGTCGATGCCGGTCGATGAAAGTGAACATTCGTGGTGCGTACCTAGGCCGAAAAAAAGTACCTTCAAACAATCGGGCGTACGGCGGCGATGGTTCTTTGGATAGGGCCAGGGTGGAGTCCTAGGAAGGGAGGTTTACTTTGGATAATCAATTGCATTTTTGATTGGACTAATGGATTGATTTTGATGGATACCTTTTTCGGCCTGCTTCTTTGGATGTTATATCTGTTTTGGAGCGACGAGAAGTCTCAATGGTATTTCTCAATAGGTATAAGAGATCTAGGCATGGTAACACGTTTGATGTGCCCCATACTGCGAACTATACCAATGCTCGTGGAACCAAACTCTTTCTAGGCATATGCTAATCCACTTCTTGAAGCGGGGTATATATGTGGTACTCAGCACTAAGTACTCTGTGGTCAACAATTTTACTTTTTATTCCATTATGAGAAATTCTATATTTTACTGGTTAGTGTTAGCCATATTTTGATTGTTCAGATCAAGAACCTATTAAGGGTTATTAATAGGTTATAGAGTATTTTTCATACTTCTAGTAACCTAACGTCCGTGCTCCATCACAATGTTTTGTATTGTGATGTGTCCAACTCAATGGGTAAATTAAACTGAAGGCGAGTTTGAAAGAAGAGGAACTTGGAGTAAAGCACATGCACCCACTGAACAGTGGTAAAAAAGTGCCCGAAACGCGAAAAAAATCGATATCTCAGCTCGGAGTTGACTGATTTCTGTGAGTCCTACTTTCACTTAACGAAAAATTTCCAAGAAATTGAATGGTCGTTGTCTTATTGCAATATGGTCCAGATTACGAATTTACGAGGAAACATGCTCCCAGCGCCTAAACTTGAAACTTTACAGCAAAGTTATGTTGTACAACATGGTTTGTATTACTAAGGCCCATTTTGTGATATTGATTAAAACTAGGGTGGTTCCCATTTTCACGGAAACACAAAAACTAACTTTTTTAATTGCAGAAATAGACGTATACACTTGTCGGCAAAATTGTAGCGCAGAAAATTCCTTGGAATTTTCAAATATAAATGTTTATGTAGCTTGAAAATTGACCGATTTAGAGCAATTTTCCCTCATTAACTTAAGGTGTACCATAACAAAAATGTTTGTTTTGCCCTAACTTTTTTATTTCAGTTCCCACCTTAAAGTTGTGTTGAAATGAGTTTTGGAACTTTTAAAAACGCGTACTATAATGTACAAATATAGCCGCTAGCTTCAACCAATAGTTATTGAAGTTTTTCTAAAAAAAATTCGCCCTTTTCAAATGTTGATTTTTATGATTGGGGCAAACACAAAAAAAATTAAAGATGCTATTTAAATGAAAAATTTATATTGTTTAACATATGTGAAAACTAGAGATACGTTATTTCTGTATCTTGAGAAAATTACATTTGAATCTGGGATGGGTTGAGAAGAAAAACTTCAATAACTATTGGTTGGTTAAAGCTAGCGGCAAAATTAATATATCAAAATACACAGAAAAACTTTTTTTTATGGTACACCCTAAGTTGACGAGGGAAAAGTTGCTCTAAATCGGTCAATTTTTAACTTTAAAAAAAAAATTGTGGTGAAACTTGGAATAAAAACAAAGGCCCATTTTTTAATGTTGATTAAAATTAGGGTGGTCCCCATTTTCACGGAAATACAAAAACTAACTTTTTCATTTGCAGAAATAGACGTTTACATTTTTGAACAAAGTTGTAGCGCAGAAAATTTCGTGGAATTTTCATATATAAATTTTTTTGTAGCTTGAAAATTGACTGATTTAGAGCAACTTTTCCCTCGTGAACTTAGGGTGTACCATAAAAAAAAAGTTTCTCTGACCTAACTTTTTTATTTCAATTTCCACCGACCGTGTTCCGACGAGTTGTAGAACTTTTAAAGGCGTGCATTTTGATCTATTAATTTTGCCGCTAGCTTCAACCAATCAAAAGTTATTGAAGTTTCTGCGCTACAATTTTGTTGAAAAGTGTATACGTCTATTTCTGCAAATAAAAAAGTTAGTTTTTGTATTTCCGTGAAAATGGGGACCACCCTAATATTAATCAATATCACAAAATGGGCCTTAGTAATACAAACCATGTTGTAGAACATCACTTTGCTGTAAAGTTTCAAGTTTAGGCGCTTGGAGCATATTTCCTCGTAAATTCGTAATCTGGATAAATTCGTTATCATCGGTTGGTTTCAGTTATTGCACGGCTATGTGAACGTAGATATGGCTGATTTTACCCTGATTCTCGTAAAAGTTTTGTGTTTATCATAAATTTCTTTGGTTGGAGTTACTCAAGATCAACAATATAAGGCTAGCCGTTTGTAACATTTGCTGAGAAATCGATTGAAGTTGGTTTCATTCATTTTACCCCGATTCCCCTAACATTTTTGGGTTATTCAGAGATTGTTTTGTTCGGTGTGATTCAAGAATAACAAAATGAAGCTAGTTCTATGTAAAATTGCCTGAAAGAGCGATTGGAGTTGGTTACGGTCACTACACGGCTCTATGAATGAAGATATGGCTGATTTTACCCAGATTTCCCTAATATTTTCATATTTTTCACAATTTTCTTTCCTCGGTGTGACTCAAGATCAACAAAATTATGCTAGTTCTTTGTAATTTTTTTGGAAAATCGATTGAAAATGGTTTCATTCATAGCACGGCTCTGCGATCGTAGCTATTGCTGATTTCATCCTGATTCCCCCAATAGTTTTGTGTTTATAATAAATTTTTTGGTCGAGGACTCAAGATCAACAAATTAAGGCTAGTCCTTTTGTAAGAATTTGCCTGAGGAAGATGCGATTGGAAGTTGCGTTTGTCTGTTCACTGCACGGCTCTGTGGATGAAGATATGGCTGATTTAACCCTGATTCCAGTAATAGTTTGGTGTAATTCAGAAATTTAATTGTTGTTCGGTGTGTTCTACAGCAACAAAATAAGGCTGGTCCTATATAAAATTTTCTCCAGAATCAAATGGAGTTGGTTTCATTCTCTGTGCTCTCTTTGCTCTGTGAATGAAGAAATTCCAGTTTTTCCAAAATTTTACATAGGATCAGCATAGTTTTGTTGATCTTGAGCCACAGAGAGCAAAGCAATTTCTGAATAACAGAACAATATTAGGAAATTCCGGGTATAATGAGCCATATCTACCTTACTTTATTGACCTTGAATTACACTGACCAAAGAAATTTTGGAATTACAAAACATGTATTAAGAGAATCAGGGTAAAATGTGTCATGTCAACATTCACATAGTGGTGAAACTAACTCCAATCTAGTCTCCAGGAAATTTACATGGGACTAACCTTATTTTGTTGCTTAAGAAAAACACCGAACAAAAAATTTCTGACAAAAACGAAAATGTTAGGGGAATTAGGGTAAAATCAGTCATATCTTCATTCACATAGCCGTTCGATGAATGAAACCAACTCCAATCGATTCGCCAAAAAAATTTATATAGGACTAGAATGATTTTGTTGAAGTCACATCGAGCAAAGAAATATCTGAGGAACTAGAAAATATTAGGGGAACTAAGGTAAAATGAGCTCATTTGCTCGCCAAGCAGTTTCGTGCGGCCAATGAGACCACTTCCATTCGATTTTTTGAGAATTTTCCTTCAAGTTAAAGTAACATTTACAGAAATCGTTCCACAGCTAGCTGAGATATAGAATTTTTTCGCGTTTCGGGCACTTTTTTCCCACTGTGCACTGGTTGACACTAAATATTGGCCAACGTGCAAAAGCACATTTGTTTGAGGATTTGCTAAGCAACACATGTTTCCAAATCCAAAATTCGGATACCGCTTCCTTGCCCGCACTGAAAGTTAATTTTAGTTTATATTACAAAATTGAAGGTAATACTCACAAATCCATTCGTTGTTTTCTGCTACAGCGTCGACAAAACTGATCTGTTTCGAGTATCCTAGTTTTTATGAAGATACATTCGTAATTAATACACACGCACAACTGTCAAAAGCTCGAAGCTTTTGTTAACACAGAAAGAACATTCGTACATTGTTTTAAAACAGTACAAAGAGCTACGAATATTTGGTCACAAATTAAAAAGAAACGTC
Organism: Aedes japonicus; assembly: GCA_034211315.2. Classification (NCBI taxonomy): domain Eukaryota; kingdom Metazoa; phylum Arthropoda; class Insecta; order Diptera; family Culicidae; genus Aedes; species Aedes japonicus. Next base: position 57,556 of record JASCZW010007082.1, on the reverse strand, counting down.
TCTCTGGTGGTTGCATGAAGGACTGACAGATCTACTTTATCGACTCAAAATGTAGTTGACAAAAAAGCGCAATCACGTGGAGTTGTCCAGTGTTTATTTTAATGTTTCTGACATGGGGTTCGAACCTGAATATTTGGAAAGTGCTGATTCTGAGTCCGTGGTTGATCTCACTAGGCCACGCTGACTCGTGAGAAGATGATTGATTAATGAGCATGAAGTTATAGCTTTCGACAGCGCTTTAATTTTTATTTTGGGTTGAATAAATTATTCCCGCCCATACGAGCAGAAACATCATCATTCATGAGTACGGTATAAAAAAGAAACAGCGATTGGCTGGTCATCATGAAGGTCATTTCGTGCATATTACAAAAAGGTGTAATAATAGTGCGTATTATGAATGTTTCATACAATATACGAGACATTTTTGTATGAACAAAATCCATTTTTACCAAACGCATGAAAGCTTCTTTACGAAAATAAATTTTCAGTGTATAATGACTTCAGGCAATAAACATTGGTAAAATGATTGGTGATTCTAAAGATAAAACCTACACTGGAAATTCATTTTCGTAATGTAGCTTTCATGCGTTTCGTAAACATGGATTTTGTACATAGAACAAATGTCTTGTATATTGCATGAAATATTCATAATGCTTTTTATCTAGTGAAATACTCTCATTACACCTTTTTGTAAAATGCACGAAATAAATTTCGTGATGACCAGCCAATCGTTGCGTCTTTTTTATACCGTACTCATACATGATGGTGTTTCTGCTGGTATGCGCGGGAATAATTTATCCAACCCAAAATAAAAATAAACGCGCTGTCGAGAGCTATAACTTCATGCTCATTAATCTAACATTTTCTCACGAATCAGCATGGCCTAGTGAGATCAACCACGGATTCAGAATCAGCACTTTCCAAATATTCAGGTTCAGACCCCATGCCAGAAACATTAAAATAAATGCTGGACAACTCCACGTGGTTGCGCATTTTTGTAAATTACATTTTGAGTCGATAAGGCAGATCTGTCAGTCCTTCGTGCAACCACCAGAGAGACGATTCTTTTTAATTTGTGACCAAATATTCGTAGCTCTTTGTATTGTTTTGTACAATTCACGAATGTTCTTTCTGTGTCAACAAAAGCTTCGTGCTTTTGACAGTTGCGCGTGTGACATGAACTACGAATGTATCTTCATAATAAGAACAAATCAGTTTCGTTGCAGAAAACAACGAATGGATTAGTGAGTATTACCTTCGATGTTGTAATATAAACTCAAAATAACTTTCAGTGTTACGTTCTAGATGCTTTATCGACCACACGTGGCTCCTTCACGTGGCTCACCCGTTCAATATCTGCCCCTGACAGATCATAAAGGGTGTATTCGATAAAAATGGCACACAGAAAATCTTCTGTAACTTTTGAATCGTATGAGTAAAAAACCTAGAAATTTGAGTAGATCTTATCCATAGTGTATGTTTTACATCTGCCAAGTTTCATAGTTATACATTCAGTAGTTCCAGTCCTGTCGTCGAAACAAGAAATTGTCCGTGAGAAAATTTTGTGCACTCACAATCAAAATCCAGGGGCGTCCCACCGGTGGATTGCTAAAAGGCTTGGAATTGCAAATACAACTGTGTCTCGTGTAATAAGAACCTTCAAGGAGCGTCTGAGTGTCCAAAGGAAGGAAGGGAGTGGTCGTAAAAGTGGTCCAATGGACAGTAAAATGGCCATGAAAGTCGTACAACAATTCAAGAACCGTCCAAACATGTCAATTCGAGATGTCGCTAAAAAGTCTAAGGTGTCAGTCGGTTTTGTGCAGAAAACCATGAAGCGTGCTTGGTTACATGTTTACAAAGTGAAAAACAAAACATCACTGCGGAAGAACCGCGCCCGGAAACTTTACACGAAGCTGCTCACCAAATCCGGTTGCATCGTGATGGATGACGAAACATACGTCAAGGCCGACTTCGTCAACTTCCTGGGCAAGAATATTTCGCCGCTAAGTCAAAGTTCGATGTTCCGGAGGATGTTCGAAAGAAGAAACTATCGAAATTTGCAAAGAAGTTTCTAATCTGACAGGTGATTTGCGGATGTGGTGAAATAAGTGCTCCCTTCATCACTTCCGGAACAATAAACGGTGCGATTTACACGGAAGAGTGCCTTAAGAAGCGTCTCTTGCCATTCATTAAGAAGCACAAAGGATCAACTCTGTTTTGGCCTGATCTAGCATCCTGCCACTACGCTCGAAACGTATTGGAGTGGTACCGAACCAAAGGAGTCAATTTTGTGCCAGAGGATATGAACCCACCAAATTCACCGGAACTTCGTCCAATTGAAAAATTCTGTGCAATTATGAAAACGGAACTTCGCAAACATCTCAAAACTATAAAAACAGAGCTAGAATTGAAGAAAATTTGGGTAAAAACAACAAAAATACTGGGAAAATCAGTTGTACACAATTTGATGGGTGGAGTGAAAAGCGAAGGTGCGGGCATTCGGGATGGGAGACGAAATTGAATAAAACAAATGTTGTCAATCAAAACTCATTAGTAGTTCTTCATTCCCTGAAAATTTCAAGAAAATCCGATAAGCAGTTTAATTTTGATGAGTATATATGTGTGTGCCATTTTTATCGAATACACCCTTTAGTTGAAAATCATCGGGTCCTTTTTTCGAGAAAAGGAGATAACTGAGCATTTGTTTGGGTTCAATTTCGGTTAACGATGTACCAGTCAGCGAAGGCATGAAGTTGACGCTGAAGAGTGTGACAATCGGCAATGGAACAGATACGAAGGTAGAGTTTGAGATCATCAGCAGACTCGGACTGAGTCACGTTTAAGAATTTTGAATCTCTACGTCTGTTTCTTCAATTGTTTCTTGTTGTTTTTGTTATTTTGTTAAACAGTGTTACGTTTACGAGTTTAACATGGCGTTTAGTTATTTCTTTAGTTTTCTGTAGTTTTGTCTATTTGTGTGTCATTTTATCAAAAGGTCTTCCGAAGCAGTTTTCTCGAACCAAAACAAGAAGTTATTGTATTGTTCCTCGTGCGTTAGAACGATAAAACTTAACTCCTTTTGAAGCATTCCATCAGCCATGCAAATTGCGTGTCGTCCTTCAAGACGCCGTTCCCTAGTAGCACACTTGTTGCTATTCGGTTGAAATAACATAAATATGACTTGCTAAGTCATAATCAAGTTACTACAACTAATTATGCTCGTAGTGTGCTACTTGGGTTGTAGCTACCTCAAAAGGTGTTAAATTTTCAAGTTTGCTTACTCTTTCTCTCAGGACCAGCCCATGTAACCATTTTTGTTCTATTCCAGTCGTATGGCAGTCCTTCCGGCTTCCTTGATAAGACTTTTTTATCTACCAGCATTTTAAAACCAAAATTTGTACAAAGTGGCTCATTCTATATACGGTTGGGTAAACAAGTTAATAAAACCTTCATTCGACCATAAAGATTTTTAAAATGTTCTAGTGAAAGAGGTTGTGACCACTTGAGCACCTTCATAAAACCTATTGGAATACCAGCATAAGGTCAAATGGCCACAAATGCAAAATTCACTTTGATATCGTGTTTGGTTTTTGTTGTTCTGCTTGACTCGATTATTTGCTCTTCTGATTCATTTAGCAATAAATAATATCTGCAAAATAAGTTCTTAATTTTTCTACATTTCAATTATTTATTCTATTTCAATATGCAGATTGAAAAAAAATCACAGTTTTGCCAAAAAGCCAATTTATCTTCGCAATTACTAATATGAAACTATTTGGTCATTTGAAAGGAATTTGAGAAATCAAGGCTTTAAGATGGTTGTGAACAAGCTGTTTAGGTTCTCATAAGCCTGACTAAAATATGAAAACAATTGACACCTCTTGGAGCCATAATAAAATCAAATTAATTTCTCGTGATTTTAATAAAACTTAAAAAAACTTAATACAGCAGGTTTTGGCAATGTTTCCTGGGAAGTCCACTGTTTGGTATGGTGAAATTTTGTCTTATCTCTGCTGATTCATTTTTCTTTTGGTTTGTCTTATTTTTTTGTATGTTTTACCTTTTTAAATTTGGTTTTGTCTGTCGTAACTTTTTTAGTCGTTTGAATTTAAACTCTTTGATGCCCAGTTTCTACCTCGACTATCGTCGTTTTATGCACCTACCACTTTGTCCGCGTTAGTCAGTTCTTGTCTTCTTCGTTATTCAGTTAAATTCTATAGTTATTGTGCTATATCTAAGCCGTGAAATCGCTTCGAAGTTTCACATGTGTTGTTATTATGGATCTTTGAAATGAGAAATAACAAAGCAAGACTGGTGCCACATTCCTAGTTTTCAACTTCTACTTAGTGAATCCAACAGGCAATTCCCTATGAATGTCGATAATCTTCAACATCTTGACTATTATATACCACCCAGATAACCAATAAGCATTAGCATTTGCAGTAAATCAACCCTTAATCTGCATTTCAAATGCTACAAGCATTATATTAGCATTATATCAGCATCTTGAATGCTATCTGTTGTAAAGTTGAATTTCAAATGCTATTTAAATGCTTGTAGCCTGTAATAAGCATTTCGATTGCAAAATAGCATTAATGAATAATTATCATAGCATTGCAGTAAAGCAGCCGTATTTTGGGCCAAAAGCGGCATATATGTTGCATTTTAGGCGACTTAATTGCTTAATAGGCTGGCGTGAAGACGCTTTAGGAACTGCTTATTGGTTACCTGGGCATATATCAATAGGATTACATTTAAGCATGGCTACGGCTCAGCATATCTAGGAACGTATGAAGGGCGAACACGAAATGTATTGCGACACATTCAACAGGGCATAACTTTTTACCATTGGTAAAATCAACAATTGTGCACACTTTCTCATTGGTGTGTATTGTTTACATGCTGTCAAACTCGAAGTCGTGTTTTTCGATCCAACGAAAATGGAGGTGAACCAACGCGAGTCGAGAGAACAAATTCTTTCCAAACACCTGGAATTTCCTGAACTGTCGCACCGGCAGTTGGGAAAAATGTTGAACATTCAACATTCAACCGTCTCCAGAGTGTTGAAGCGGTTCCAGGAGCGGTTGACGTTGGACCACGGCAAAGGAGCTGGAAGAAAACCGGGACCGGAGAACAAAAAGACGGAGGGAAAGGTGAAGCAGATGATAAAAGCAAATCCCAACGTCTCAAGCCGTGATTTGGCTAGAAAGATCGGCATGTCGCAGAGCTACGTCCAGATGCAAAGAAGAGAGCTGGACTACATACATACAAGGTACAGAACTTTCCAAACCGCGATGAGCGGCAACAATCGACGGCTAAAACTCGGGCACGGAAGCTCTACGAGAAGATGCTGACAAAATATAGCTGCTGTGTGATGGACGACGAAACGTATATAAGAAGCCGATTTTATGCAAATTCCGGGGTTGGAGTTTTTCACCGGCAAGAGCAAGTTCTATGTGGACGACAAATTTAAGAAGAAGAAAATGTCGAAGTTCGCCTCCAAATATCTCATTTGGCAGGCCATCTGCTCTTGCGGACTGAGGAGTGAGCCTTTCATGACAAAGGGCACAGTAAATGGCGAGATCTACAAATCTGAGTGCCTCGAGAAGCGCCTTTTGCCGTTCTTACAGCAGCATGAACATGTGATTCTATCACGACAAGATATGTTTTTGGTTACCATCTTATGGCGTAGACCCACCCATCGTGAACAGATCATCCGAGGGGAGGGAAATAGCAATACAATATTATGCTATACTATAAAATCAATTTGCACTTCAAAACTTTTATCAATATTTCTTAAAGTTTGCACAAGAGTATTTTTCTAGTTAAATAAGCATTTCGAATACAAAATAGCTTTAATAAAGCATTGTCACAGCATTATAGTAATACTGAATGGCTTTCTTGAAGATAAGATGCTCACTAGCACCACGTGGTGAATGAATTCCGAGCCATCCTCCTCTCCACTTTTCAAATGTTCTCGACCTTCCGAACAACTTTACCGAAGACTTGAACTTTCTAGATGATCGGGATCACGATATAACATCGATGAAAATACTTTCTTAAATTTTTCTTGAAATATGGTTCGCACTATACTTTCGTTCAGAAATTTTGTCTTTTTCATCGCCATAGTAACACGTAGAGACTGAATTCAAAACCATACTCTTCACCTCTCAAAAGCCCTTAACATTCTGAAAAACTTTGCTCAAGGTTCGAACTTTGTAGGTGGTCTGGATCACGATATAAACACGTACATAAATTCGATCTTTTTCATGCCCACTAGCGCCTTGTAGTGACTGAATTCCAAACGAACCATACCTTCCACCTTCCACCTTCCAAAACAATTTTATAAACAACGTTCCTAAAAGTACGATTTTTCTAGGTAGTCGGAATCATGATATAAATTCTTTGAAAATACTCTGTTTTCATGCCGCACTAGCACCACGTAGTAACTGAATTCCGAACGAACTATACTATCTACCTTCCAAAAGTCATTGTCCTTCTGATCGCGATATAAACTCGTTCAAAAATACTTACTTTCGCATAAGAAGGCCTACCCCCCCGAGCCCCTTCCTCTTCCTTCGCCAAGTAGTGACTTAATTCCCAGCTACACTCTTCTCATTCTGGACATATTTTGACTACTTTCTGGAGGTTCGAACTTTGCAGATGATCAGCATTTAGAGATTTAATATTTTTAATTTCGATCTTTTCATATTTAATTTACTTGCTGATCACGATTGTTTGCTATTGAATACCACATACATTTCAAGTGTTTGCATCCAATGCTTTAAAAATGATCAGAATTAGGTGTGTGAAAAACTTAATTAAGTCACATTCTACAAATTATGTTTTTTTTTATATCCGAAGCGTGAAGTACGTAATTAATTAAAATATTTTGAAAGAAATATCGCTGCATCAACATGAAATATGAGAAGGAAATATCTTTTCATCAACATGAGGAGTGGACAGCATGTTCTGTTAGAACCAAAGATGTGAAAAGAAAGAAGTGATAGCTCTGTTAGAGTACGGCAGGTTGTGAAATAAAGGGTGTTCCGATCAAAATTTGTACAAACAATAAGGTATGTGAGTCGATCAAAGATTTTATAAGCAAGTCAAATTCTTTTTATTCCTCAAGTTCAATTAATACGGAACACAGGAGAAACATTAAGCTATAGGTTATAAGCTTCCTTTTTACAGAATGCGAATTGTCATAAGTTTTTGTACAGTCTCCTTGTCCACTGTATTCGCCGCAGAACGCCAGTTTGCCTTGAACTGTTTCTCGCTCACAACAGCTTTTTGAGTCTTCCGTTTGACGATGGCCCAATATTGTTCGATTGGGCGTAGCGCAGGAGTGTTGGGAGGGTTCTTATCCTTGTGCACCACTTGAACGTTATTAGCAGCATACCACTCCATGGCCTTTTTTCCGTAATGGCAAGATACCAATTCCAAAATAGAACGGAACAATTGTGTCGCTTCAGGAAAGGCAGTAGACGTTTTTGTAGGCACTGGCTCAGATAAATTTCCTGGTTGACAGTTTCGGTCGCAATGTGAACGTTGCTCTTCAAGCCACAGGTACAGATGGCCTGTCACACCAGATATTTCTTCTCGAACTTTGACAGTTTAATGTGCTTGAAAATATCTGCCACCTTTTCCAGTCCGGTTGCCGTATTAAATTCCTGCCCAGGAAGCTGTTTAAAGTCTGCCTTGACGTAAGTTTCATCATTCTGTTCCATGTAATCAAACTTCATCAGCATCGTCGTGTACAACTTTCGCGATCGTGCTTTGGCCGACGTGTTTTGTTTATCGTCGCGATTTGGAGTCACCACTTTCTTGTTAGTCGACAGTCCAGCTCGTTTTTCAGCTCTATCCACGGTTGAAGGCGCCACTCCCAGCTTCTTTGCGACATCTCGGAAGGATAGGTTGGAGTTCCGCTCGAAACAGCAACTCTTTTTGTCGTCGCTGTGGCCTCCGGCTTTCGATTTTCCCCCGATCTAGCTTTCCTGGCTGTCGACAAACGTTCACCAAACACTTCTAATACGTTGATAACAGTTAATTTAGCCACATTCAACAATTTCGCCTACTTGGCGTGAGAGCAGTTCGGATTTTCGCCATGCACGTGAAAAATTTTGATGCGTTGCTTCTCTTTGTTCGACGACATTTTGATGACTGAAGAGCTAATCTCAAGATCAAAATAGAGGCATGATGCTACACGCACACATCTTGAAAATGAGGGGTGTGCAGATTTTTTTATATTGCACGATAAACGGAAATGCGTCAAGTTTAAGTTGACCAAATTTTAATCGAAACACCCTTTATAAACTGCAGTGTTTCATTTTCTCCAACAACTGAAGGTAAAATACTTTCATTTTCTTTTTCTGGAAAGAAATCAATACTACTTTGATGAGATCCCCGTACCTGTGAATTTTCTCTTCTGGGATACGGTTGGCCGAAATTACATCGGTAATATTAAATAATTTTTCATATGAGTCTTTGCGAGCTTTGTTTAGTGGAAAATACTCTGAGGCAAATACGTGTGTTTCCCCCGACATATGCAGTTTTACCCATACATTCTCGAAATCTTTATATTTTTCTGCAGTGATTATCTCTGAAATGAAATTTATGGATATGGAAATTAGTACACCCAATCCTGACTTCTTTTCAGACTGATGAAAATAACGGTCATCACTTTGAACACTTTCATCCTAACTGGTTTCATTTGCCCGAATCATTGGGAATCACCAACACAAAATTTTGTTGTGGATTTCTTTAATTTTTAAGGAACCTTTCATTCGATTTAAATTTTGGCAATAAACAAACATTTCCGTTCCTAAGGAGTGTATCGAAAATAAGCTATCCACAAACTTTCTTTCAAATTATGTTGAAACTCGATATTTTATTCATACAACAAATTGATCCTTTATTGTACGAGGTTAAACTTGAGCATAATGAAGACCGGATGAAATTTAAGTTATTCCTTCACGAATTTTCGAACTTTGGATCGAATGCTCTTCATCAAGTTCCGGACAAGTGTTGCATTGCATTTTTTGGACGCTTGAGCCCAAATCTTTTTGAGCTCCTGCATGATCCCAGCTGCCTTACCAGTCTTCTTGAAGACTCTCTTCACGATTGCCCAGTAACGTTCGATGGGTCGAAGCTGAGGACAATTTGGTGGATTGATATTTTTCTCAACGAAATCTATACTTTTTTCCGCAAGCCAATTGAGAGTGATTTTGGCATAGTGAGCCGACGCTAAATCCGGCCAAAACAGCGGAGGTGTACTATGCTTCTTATATAAAGGCAACAATCTCTTCTGGAGACACTCAGATCGATAGATTTCCGCATTTATAGTTCCGGTAGTGTAAAAAATTGTTGACTTCAAACCACAGGAACATATTGCTTGCCATACCAGTACCTTTCGACCGAATTTCTCCACTTGAATCGACCTGTCCGCATCGCTCACATCCTCCCCTACGACGGCAATAAAGTATTGTGGACCTGGAAGCGTTTTTGGGTCCTCCTTTACATGGGTCTCATCGTCCATCAAAACGCATGCATCCGGACGCTGCAAAGACGCGAATACAATTTCCGGGCCCTTGTTGCTGCTCGTTTCTTCTGTTCTGCACTTTGTTTCGAGATTTTCTGCTTCTTGTAGGTCTTCAGGTGGTTTCGCCTCTTGATACGCTGGATCATTCCGAAACTCGTTCCTGCTTTTTTGGCCAAATCACGTATTGACATTGATTTGTTCTTCATGATTAGAGATACCACTTTCTGCTCCAGTTTCGGGTTGGAAGAACCGGGTTTTCTGCCTCTTCCTGGTAGCTCATCCAAAGAACAGTGTTCCCCAAACTTTTTAATGATGGTTTTAACACTCGCATGATGAAATCCAAACCGCTTCGCCAATTTTCGCATAGTAATACCCTTCTCACTTAGCCATGTGTCCAAAACCTTAATTTTCACTTCCTTTTCAATACGCGACATTTTGAAAATGCAGAATTTGAACCGCACAAACAAGTAAACAAAAGAAAACTGACAGTCAAACGCACAGCATGCAATGTTCAGAGCATAAAAAATCATCACAAATACATGCGTACAACGCAAATGTATGTGGATAGCTTATATTCGATACACTCCTTATTTGTGTCTGAGGTGAAGTAGTTTGTTTGACCGTGTCAGTAACATTTGTGTTATCAAATCTACTTATATCTACTTGATTCAGAGAGGTCATCAAGTCTTTAAAAAGAGTACTTAAAAATCAAAATTAGGTGAGATCGACTATCGACTTTTTTTTGTAAAACTTCATTAAGGTACGGTGTAGATGGAGTAAAGTGGACAGTTAATGTTTGCTAGAATGAAAAATATGAAGAGAAAGTTGTACAAACAACCGCTAGAAACTATCACACTCTATTGGTCATGATCAAAGTGAGTTCCTTTTGCCTGTCAAAGTGGCGGATTCGTTCGTGCCTTAGCCCATCCCGCATTAGGGATGTAAGGCAAAAAGAATACGTCCTTGATTCGAGTACCGCTATATCCAAACCCTTCGCTCAGTTTTCAAAACTTCTATTCAATTTTCAACCTGCCGTACACTGACGGAACTATCAAAGCTTTTTCTTGCAGATGAGCGAACATCTTATCCTACATCATAATCGCACAAAGATACAATTATAGTCAATTAAGGTAGTTTACCTTCAACTTTTATCAATGTGTATAACTAGGAAACAAACTTCTGAAATGCTGATGTTAGTGTTCTTCACTGTTATAAAGTTGAATTAACTACTGTAATATTGCTGAATTTCATATTTATTTTGTGAACTGGTAGAATTGCCGAATCGACACTAATGTAGACAAATGTAGGATGACACTCCCGTTTCATTTTACTTGAGTACACTTGTATACTATCGCTTTTCTGTCACTGAAATGTTACCCAATTTTCATAAAACGTAAATTTAATAAAATTTCCGTGGGAGAAAAAGAGATAGTATGCAATTGTACTCAAAAATGGAATAAAATGAAACGGGATTGTACACAATGATTAGGAAAACGACCTTCCATAATCTATTCAAATTCAAAGAATAGTATATATCAGAAGTGGGGGTTCAAATAATCTCTGAATTTCCCTCCTAACAATGAGAAGTCAATTTCCCAAGAATTTCCAATCAACTTACCCGCGTTGAAACAGGTCCACATTGTAGAACTTGCTGTAGCTCCCGGCAGGAGTGTCTATAAGTTTGCCTGCAGATCGAGAAGCCCGCAATCCTCGTTTCTGAATAGGTAGCAGCCCCAATCCTCGCCCGTAGCGGATCACAAACGTTCTACAAAACCATGTAGACCGCACAAATCTACCATTTTCCGATTCACCCACCGGGCACGGTCTCCATTATCTGTTCACTGAACCGTTGCCGAGTTCATCCCTCATATGAGATATTTGCTCTAACGATCCGACTCTCCAGCCCGGCTGACAAACGCACCTGCCACACGCACTTCCGGTTCCGTATTATTTTTCCGGATTTACACTTCACTTTTCCTCAGCCTACTATTTGTGTTAGTATTCACCTAGCACTAAGATGACGGGTCTTTTGCATTGAATCGAATAAATGCGCCCATGTTGAGTTTTTTTTTTTATTTATCACACCCCAATGATGAAAAGTTATGTTTCTCTCGTTTTTATATTCTTTCAAATGTTTGAGAATTTGAACGTTTATCTTTGTATCACTCTTCGCACATCTTCTGCTTTACAGACGCGGAGATTTTTCTCGACCAGACATAATCGCCGCGATTAAGACCGCACGTTCTTTTTCTTTTCGGAAGCTTTTCTCGGGTCCGAGGGAGGAGTTGCACATAATAAATCGTTTGCCTATGGAAAAAGAAAAGAAAAACAAAGACAGAAAGATGTTGGTTAGGGTCGGTATTTGTTTGATTCCTTTTTGATAGCGACGTGGGTGGGGTTGTCTGGGCTGGAAAATATTCGTCTTGCGTCATAGTAAACTAACACATTACTACAGTGGTAAATGCGCACACTCTTGGAAGACGGTCGTAGAACAAAAGAAAGTCGGAAACATCACGTTTTAGATTCGTTTCCTGGATTCTTTTCTGAGCTGGCGGACGTGGGCGGTGAGATTAGTAGCTCGTCCAGGAGATATTTCCTGAGTTTTTATTGTGTTATAGGGTATGTGTCCCTTGACTCAGCCTATTATGCAACCATCGATCACATTTTTTAGTATAACTCATAAAGTTTCTAAGCTGTAAGTGAGATTCAACTAGTTATACACTTGCGAAGATATGTGTGATAAGAAATTTGCTGGTATGTATCACGAAAAATTACACGACTCTTTTATAAAGTCAGAAACATTCGAGGGAAATGGATTTAATGTCGGTCTGTAGGCACCAAATTGGGTCTATTTGTGGATGCAACTTCGTCCCATTCGATGGATTAATTACAAAATGCAGTCTTTGTACGTTTTTTGTCTAGTTTAATGAATTAAGGCATTGCGAGCTGTATTTGATTTACTTAATACAACATTTCACAGAAACAAACTCAAGTAAACTGCTTCGAAACACTTAAGTGATGTCCATATATGATTTATTACCCATTCAATAATGAAAACATTATAATTTACTATACAATGATTTTGTTCCTTCGGTTTGTGTTTAAATGAGCCACTTGAATATTAACAACCGCAAATTCATGCATTTCCACTTGAAATTTTACTAATAACAACCTTTTTACTACGTTATTGATACAACAGGCCATACTTGGGAACATACAAAAATATATGGCCCTAACATTGGGTCTATGATTTTCTTGTAAAATCATTGTTATTTTAGCTATGTGAACAATTAGTTTGTAACGTGTAACTACTTTCTGCACATCCAGACTACATTGCTTGCTCTATCGATTCAATTAAGCCAAATTTTGATCACTTGAAGATCGTGTAGATCATTTGTTCAGCTTAACCGGTGAAATCATGATGCCTCAAAAATTCAAGAAATCGAAAATTACGCGAAAGTGAACAACTATAAGTTGATTAATATTGTCTCAAGTTCTTTGGATTCCATCGGTCATTCTTATAGCAACGTGATTTAGTTGATTATTGCTAAATTAATGATACGTTTGGTACATAGGCCGAATGAAGGAGCTAGGCTAACATTACATCCCCTTACCCTATTTTCCGGAAGAATGAAGTGGAGAAAAAATCATTCACACAAATGTTTATACGGTCGTTATTCTTTTCGGTTCAGAAGGATGTGATAAGTGGGTGAACGATAGAAAACGTCTACATGGTTTTTCTTATTTCTGTCGGCGCTTTGACCTTTTCCATCGTTGCGTGTCTGTCACGTTCTCTCGAGGGATATTTTCGGTGAATCTGATTGCAAAGTTATTCGATCGAAAACTGAGGATTCAGCTCTTATTTGGTTCTAGTTTTCGTTTTCCGTGAAAAGGATTTCGGATTTGGTAAACGCGTGGACAGAAAGTAACTTCTGTTTACGACATTTAAAATGCATGGGATTTTTTTCAATTCTGAGATTACAACCACACTTCCTTCTTAGCATGTCAAGCATTTTGGTTTCACAATTAGCTTATTTCTTGATCTCACTTTAGTGTTTTAAATGTAGTTCCGAAGTTATAAATAGAAAACTTTTGTTGCCCGTACCATTTTTGCATTTGTATGATTGTTTGGTAAGTACAATCACATGCCCAGAGAGTTACATGGCAAAACTTCCTACCCGACCAGACCGACAATCGAATGCAGCCACCTTTAGTATGCTGCGGCATAGACGTGTTTAAAACCCGTTTATATCTAAAGAGTCTTAAAATTGGAGATTGATGAAGTATAGGTTCTTAATACACATTTTCCATTAAAATAAGGAGTGTTCCACCAATAAATATAAATAATCTTCAGTGTGCTGAGAAAATCAAATAAGCAGTAAATCTAGAGAAGTTCGATTCGATTAATGTAGTATTACCCACAAGGATATAAAGTAATATAAGAAAGTCGTTTGTCAGCAGCAGATAATTTCTCATCTCCATGCGAAGCGCTAGGAGTAGACGATAATTTATTGCTAGAACGAATAGACATGAAGAGAAAGTGTATTGATAGTTCCGTATAGGGCAACGGCAGGCTTTGAAATTGAAAGATACAAGTTTGAAAACGAGCGGAGGGCAGTAGTATCCGATCAGGCACACAACCCTTTGCCATACTACCCCATCCAGGGTAGGCAAGGGGGGAAAATCCCCTTGACTGGCAAAAGGTTATGCACCGATCAGCCTCTTATACTACCTATAGCTTTTTTTAGTTCTAGCGATTTGTCCCTCTCCCAAGACTGCCTAGCACGGGTGAGAAATTATCTCCCGCTGATGGGTTTATTTTTAGCATGCACCGCCTATTTCACACATTTGCTCTTCTCGTCATACTATTATTTATAGATCTCGGAGAGAACGTCTGAAGATTCCAGTCCCTTTCAGGCTTCTTCTCATCTTGCTAGGAGGTACCAGGTGGTTAGCCACCGTTGGCCTGTCGGTCTGCCAAGTTCGGAAGACGTACACACTTAAAACACATTTTCCAAAATGCCGATCTGAAACGGCAAAACATAATTTGGCTGATATTTCAGTAAACAGTAGTTATCGTTTTTAACCAATATTTTGTAAAGTAATTCACTGAGGAGATAGGCAAATAGAGAAAATACCGAAATCAGTAATCGGGTTTACTGAGATCTCGGTATTGATTAAATCCTTTGCCTGCTGTCACATTTTCACAGCCGCCATTTAAAAAACAATCTGCTGCTTGTGCGTTTTGTGTGTTCGCGAAATTATGGTATGATTGGATCAAATTCTTGGTGAAGTGCGAAAAGATGATGTAAGGATTTACGATATATTTCGTAAGTTCACAATCATTGTTAATCTTCATTAATTTTATTTTGTCTTATAGAATAACGCATCGTTAATCACATTCTTTTTGCCGTCAACGAATTAAGGAAAATATCAGCGACATATACACTACAAGTCATAAGTACGGACTCGCTTGGAAAAGTATTGCAACACTAAGTTGAATATTGCATCACCCCCCAAAAAATTTAGCATCACCTAAATACAGGTACATTCATTATGTTTTATCTCGAGACCCTTAATATTTGCAATGGTGCGGTCAAAGTTGTTCAAAAGGTCAATGGAATTCGATAAGCGAACCGTTTTGTTTGATATTTCACCGCTACGTGGCGCTAGCGAGTATGAAAAGTTGACCATTCTAAACTTGTTCTTAGGAGTGTATCGAAAATAAGCTATCCACAAACTTTCTTTCAAATTATGTTGAAAACCGATATTTTATTCATACAAAAAATTTACCCTTTATTGTACGAGGTTAAACTTGAACATAATGAATACCGGATGAAATTAAAGTTATTTCTTCACGAATTTTCAAACTTTGGATCGAATGTACTTCATCAAGTTCCGGACAAGGGTTGCATCGCATTTTTTGAACGCTTGAGCCCAAATTTTTTTGAACTCCTGCATGTTCCCAGCTGCCTTACCAGTCTTCTTGAAGGCCCTCTTCACGATTGCCCAGTAACGTTCGATGGGTCGAAGCTGAGGGCAATTTGGTAGATTGATATTTTTCTCAACGAAATCTATACCCTTTTCCGCAAGCCAATTGAGAGTGGTTTTGGCATAGTGAGCCGACGCTAAATCCGGCCAAAACAGTGGAGGTGTACTATGCTTCTTATATAAAGGCAACAATCTCTTCTGGTGACACTCAGATCGATAGATTTCCGCATTTATAGTTCCGGTAGTGTAAAAAATGGTTGAATTCAAACCACAGGAACATATTGCTTGCCATACCAGTACCTTTCGACCGAATTTCTCCACTTGAATCGACCTGTACGCATCGCTCACATCCTCCCCAACGACGGCAGTAAAGTATTGTGGACCTGGAAGGGTTTTTGAGTCCTCCTTTACATAGGTCTCATCGTCCATCAAAACGCATGCATCCGGACGCTGCAAAAGACGCGAATACAATTTTCGGGCCCTTGTTGCTGCCCACTTATTCTGTTCTGCAGTTTGTTTCGAAATTTTCTGCTTCTTGTATGTCTTCAGGTGGTTTCGCCTCTTGATACGCTGGATCATTCCGACATTCGTTCCTGCTTTTTTGGCCAAATCAAGTATTGACATTGATTTGTTCTTCATGATTAGAGATACCACTATCTGCTCCAGTTTCGGGTTGGAAGAACCGGGTTTTCTGCCTCTTCCTGGTAGCTCATCCAAAGAATAGTGTTCCCCAAACTTATTAATGATGGTTTTAACACTCGCATGATGAATTCCAAACCACTTCGCCAATTTTCGCATAGTAATACCCTTCTCACTTAACCATGTGTCCAGAACCTTAATTTTCACTTCCTTTTCAATACGCGACATTTTGAAAACGCAGAATTTGAACCGCACAAACAAGTAAACAAAAGAAAGCTGACAGTCAAACGCACAGCATGCAGTGTTCAGAGCATAAAAAACTATCACAAATACATGCGTACAACGCAAATGTATGTGGATAGCTTATATTCGATACATTCCTTATATCGTGATTCTGATGTGACGGAAAGTTCTTGTCTTCTGCAAAATTGTTCAGGAGGTCAATAGAATTCGAAAGGTGGACCGTTTTGTTTGGAGTTTCACCACTACGTGGTGCTAGTGAGCATGGAACATTGAGCATTTTCAACTTGGTCTATCTCGTGATTCTGATACGACGGAAAGTTCTAGTCTTCGGCCAAGTTGTTCAGAAGAGTCAAGATGTTGACATCTGGATGGTGAAGAAGGTGAGTTGCAAAATAATGAGTTTACTTAAGTTTTGGTCCATGAGAAGTTGTTCATTTCAACCACCAAAGGAAAATGACAAGCAAAATGTACCGTATGAAAATTTGAAGTTTGTTGTAGTTATCAATTAAATTTTCGATTCCTCGAAATACCCCGCCAAATTCTAGGCATTCGTTCAATTACTATCCGCAATTTATCGTCCGTGATTTTCTTCCAAGCTGTTTGAAGGCACTCCCACAAGTGTTCTGGAGACGCTTTTTTCTCGTGTTCCGGTCCAGCTCATCCCATAAAGGGTGTCCACGATGAAATTGCCACACACAAAATTGATTCGCAAAATTCGAGTTTTCATCCGATTTCTATCAAATTTTCAGGGATTGAGAAATAACTATTAAACTTCATTTTACCATTTTACTCGAAATTTATTTACAGTCCATACGCAAATGCCCGCACCTTGGCCTTAACCCCGGCCATAAGATTCTGCACAACCTATGAATCAACCGTTTTTTGCATGTAAACCCATACTTTCTTCAGTTCCTCGACTGTCTTCACTACCTTAGGTCGTTTAAGAAGGTGCTGCTTCATAATCACCCAGTACTTCTCGATGGGGCGGAGCTCCGGAGTGTTGGGAGGGTTGAACATTTTCGGCACGAAATTGACCTTATTGTCCGCATACCACTTCAGCACGTCCTTGGAGTAGTGGCATGAGGCCAAATCCGGCCAGAAGATTGTTGGGACGTTGTGGGCCTTCAGGAGAGGAAGCAGCCGCTTCTGGAGGCACTCTTTTATGTACACCTGTCCGTTCATCGTGTCCTGGGTCACGAAAGGTGCACTCCGCTTCCCGCACGTGCAGATCGCTTGCCAAACCAGGAATTTCTTCGCAAATTTGGACATCTTCTGAGTGCGGACATGCTCCGGAACGCTGAACTTATCCTTGGCCGTGAAAAACAGGTTGCCGGGGATCTGTTTGAAGTCGGCCTTCACATATGTTTCGTCGTCCATGATGCAGCATTCAACTTTCGTCAGCATGTTGAGGTACAACTTCCTGGCACGGGTTTTGGCGGACTTGTTCTGCTTCTCGTCGCGATTAGGGGCCTTTTGTACCTTGAACGTTCGAAGCCCAGCCTTAGTTTTGGCCTTATGGACAAAACTTCGGCTTAGGTGCAGCTTCTTAGCCAAATCCCGAACGGAGGCGTTCGGATTTCGGTTGAAGGCCCCAACTACGAGTTTGTGATTTTTGGTGTTGTACGGAATAGTTTTTCCTTCACTTCTGGGCTTCCGATCGGTGGTCAACCGTTCCTCGAACCGCTTAATCACTCGCGACACCGTGGAATTCGCGATTCCCAACGTTTTAGCGATGGAACGATGCGAGAGATCCTTGTTCTCGTGATGAATGCGCAAGATTTTATCACGCACGAGCTGTTCTTTCGACTCCATTTCCGCGAGTTTTGATCACAGGACTTTAAAACTTGCAGGATGTAAATAATGCACTATGAACTAAATCCACCCAAAATTTTCATTAAATTCTACCCAACGGTTAAAAAGTTAGAGTAATTTCATAGTGTGGCAATTTCATCGTGGACACCCTTTAGCAGCTTGCCGGCCAAACCATGTCGGATAACGTTCCGTTTTGATCCAAATGAACGAATCCTCAGCATAGTTTAGCGGAGTGCTTCGGATCATTGTGCTGTTGAAGGACAAAACCTTTACCAATTAATTGCAATATATTTGGAACAGCGTTTTGCTTGAGGTACAGATGCCAGTGGTGTCGATACACCACAACTATCCCCTCTCTATGTAGCATGGTAGACGTTTTATTCGATTTGACCTGGTCACGCATGTCCACTGTTTTCTCCCACCCGCTCTTTCCCCCCTCTTTCTCTGCATTTATCAGCATTATGGTAAATTTGAAGCGAGTATTTTGACTACCACAGTTATTGATTGGCACTTCCACTTTGAATATGCAGTGAATCAGGCATCAAAATATGGAATAACTTCAATATGAAGTGAATCAGACAATAACATATTAAATTTGTGAACATGAAGTGAACCAGAGCTGAATCACTTTGACATGAAATGGATCAGACCTGAATCACTAAAAAGTGGAGTGACGCGGTCCTGAATCACTTGATTTTGAGGTAATTCATTACTGAATCACTTGAATATGAAGTTAATCAGACTTAAATCACTTGAATATGATGTGCACCAGACTTAAAAAAAATGTATAATCATTTGAATGTAAAGTCAGTCAGTCCCAAATCACTTGAATATAAAATGAACCAGATCTTAAAAATGATCAATCTCTTGAATGTAAAGTTAGTCAATTTCGAATAACTGTAATGCGCGATTAGTCAGTGCTGAACCACTTGAATACGAAATGAATCAGGCCTGACTAACTAAAATAGGTGATGCTAAACTTTTCGAGGTGATGAAATATTCAACTGAGTGTTGCAATACTTTTCCAAGCGATTCCGTACTTATGACTATTGTAAACATGCTATCTGGAACATACATTTCAACCCAAGCATTTTTTATGACTGCTTGTTTCCTAGGTGCAAATCCCGATACAGCCACTTCAAGTTATCGAAGCGGTATATTATACTGCTTCATCTCCATACTGAATACACTGTACTAAAAAATATATGAAATAAAAATCTCATCACGGAAATTCTTTATTTGCCAAACATTTTTCACAATTTTTTTTTCGTCTACCCTGTATAAACCAAAAAACCAAAATAAACGAAATTCAGTACTTTTATTCACAATGGGCACTTATTTGACGAGCAATAAGTTAATTTTTCAACTGAGATATTCCACTAGAAACTTCTGAATTTAAGTACATTGTTTTACCGTACGGACTTCCACAGATATTAATTGAGAGCTTTCTATGCCAGGTATCATTTTTACATTAGTATGATTGTGTGTGTGGCAAGTAAAATCATATCCTATATCCAGGCAGTCGAGAGATTTTCATTAGGACCGGTTCATAAACCATGTTGACTCATTTCCCCTCCCCAGAAAAGTCTACGTGGTTTATGAATAGCCCTTAACGAAAAATGTCTAGAACAGACTGGGAATCGAACCCAGTCACCTCCAGCATGGTATTGCTTTGTAGCTGCGCATTTACCAACTGAGCTAAGGGAGTACCCGAGACGACAATTCCACCAAGTCCTATAATCGTGACTGCAGGTGCATTAGAAAAGATTGCTCTTTTGACCGTTCAACTTGCTTGATGCAGATATTAGTTACGGCACTAAAATGTCGTTGTTGTGTACAAATTGAATGTGTTTTCCCAACGAAAAACCACTTTCACTCTTTGTAGGTGGTCAGCGCAGCATCCTTACTGTTGGTTGAAATCCGTTCCAATCGGCTATCGGTACTACTGGTACAAATCGGTTCAAATTGGAAATCTTATCTAATCTATAAAAGGTTTACTGGACGTCTTGCAAATTCAGCGTATCGATTACCAAAACAAACCATGCTGCCAAACCAACCCTCTTATCCAACATTCCAGTGATTCTTTTGAAAGTGCAGACTTGTTATCGGCTACCAAAAAGTGGGTAGCCTGTCAGCATATTCCTACCCTTTCCTAATTTGATCGGCAATGAAGCGGGGCCGGCACTGGGACTGCCTTGGTCTTGGATCAACAGTTTTTTACACATTGAGGATGGGTACAGCAAATCTGTCTTTATCGAAGTATCCTGGGCTGATCGATCATGCTCATACTGAAAGATCCAGTATTAAGCTGCTGATGCAAAAATGTTTCCGAGCTAGAAATGCGAAGAAAAAATAGTATTTTCATTTGTCAAGAAAGCAAAAGTAGTTGGAATTAAATGAAAAATTCTAATTTTTCTTCTCATTTCTAGTTACAGGTATTCCACTAAACAGCTCAAACTCTCTAGGATTCATGTTTCAGAGGTTTTTAGTAAGATCTTCTGAAATTCTAGACAACTTGATTCGAAGAACATAACATGACATAAATGGAATGTTCGAATACTACGTTATGATAGAATAGAAAAGGGGCTATTCATAGGCCACGTTGACTTTTCAGGGGTCTGACTTAAGTCAGACTTCAAAAAATCAACGAGAGCTGAGGGGGGGGGTCGGTTGTTTATAGCTATTTACCAGTAGCCTACCACAAAACGGAGGTACTGCCCGTCAATAATCTCAATTAGGTACAACGGGATGAAATCACCTTCGGAGGTGATCCTCTTGGATGACCATTTGAAAATGAAGACAGACAATCAATTATGGACATCCAACATATGTTAGTAGACCAAAATAAGGGTTGATGTTTGTGAATCAATAATTATTGATCCTTTATAATCCTTTATATTTGATAATAATCCTTTATTCCAAGGTGCTTTTGAATCCCCTAGAATACATGAATATGCTGATAGATAATCCAACGAGTGTTTTTAGATCAACATGTGAATTAATGCTTGTAAATACGCCATAATGCTTGTATATAAAGCCATTTGTTATGGTGATTGATTTTATGGTGTACAGGGTGAGTGAAAATTACTTTTAGTGAAGCAGATGGTCAAAAAATTGAGAAGCATTCAACACTTTAATTTTCAATGTATTTCCTGTTATAAATGTCTTAAATATCAATTGTTACTGTAATTGATTTCATGGTGTACAGGGTGCGTGGAGATGACTATCAGTGAATAATATTGTTAAAAATTTAGAGGTGGGTTATATCAGGGATATTACCGAGAGGTTCTCGTAGGACCGCGTTGGTGTATAATAATAATGGTATTATTCGAAAAATAAATACATACCATAACACATATGGTTGATAATTATAAAACTAGGTAATTTGAGTATTTAAGTATACAATCTATTAACTCTTAAAATCCAACTCTTTGCAATTATTATGGGCTTTTCGTTGTTTCTCAATATCCTCACATTTCCGCTTGCGAGACTTCGCGACGTGCATCGACTGCCTTTGCTGACACATTTGTCTGAGGACGTAGTAGTCAAACTGGACAATGAAACTTATTACGCTTTTGTTTTATGACCACAGAAAATCAAAACATTAGAAAAATAATAAGATCCAATAAAACAATTCCAGAGAAACTTACTACAAATGCCCTAGTCTAATGTTGGTGCTGAATCATTATTCCACTTTGACCTGTTTCCTCTTATATATTTTGCTTCAAATTTCATTTTCTTGACGCCTTTTTTCCTGGGTTGTGCTATTCAATGGCTCGCAAAATTTTTATTTTCAATGTTTTTTTTATCTATTTGGAATATTCTTAACACTTGTCTTTATTTAGTAGAGCTTAGATCTTCCTACCTGTGCCTAAGTTTCCAGCCGCTTGCGTTGTTGAAAAAAGTCACACACGATACCTTGAGGTATTCCATATTTTCACCAAAAAGTTTTTTAAAGTTCCCACGATTAGTTCCCAAGTAACTACGAGGCTGTATAATATATAGGCTATGTATTACGTCTAATGCATTATTGAAGTTGGATTAAAGCTGAAAAGGGCCCCATTATGATCGAACTAATGCTATATCTTTTGTAATGCCATAAGACATTGCTAAACTAGCATTATTGCATTGGTAATGCAGCACTACATTCTTAAGCTAATCTAACGCTTCATTACTTGACGACTGTTGAATTGATGCGATCCCGCGTTACCGAAGTTGATTTGGGGTTGAATAAGTGCAATAATATAGTGCTTGTGGTTACTTGGGTTATTTGATATGCACCAGTTTGCCAGGCATGTAGCCCATAGCATGCATAGAAGTCAACAGGATAAAAACCAGGTGGAGAGGCAAGCTATTTTTTCGTCAAAATAAAATCCTGAAAACTGTCCTCACACCTAGCTTATGTATTTTTCGCCTGGTGGGATGGTGCAGAGTCGTCTTGGAAGCAGTTTTGGTGCATTCTTGTAGTGTTCCTTGAAAAACTGTGTTATTATGCTGCCGCCAGATGTCACTTCTGGACTTCCACACTTTCAAGTTTTGTTTAGCAGACTTCGGCGTCCAACATAGCAAAATGAACCCTGGAAAATGTTCCGCAAACAAGAGTTGGGTTTTCTCTGCTCTCGTGATCTGGTGCCGAGTCTTGTTGGAAAACCCAATCCCTGGAAGTAAACTATATTAAAAGAACTAGTGCCCGACATGTATTTTGGTTGATCTTCACTCCTTCAGAGCCAAAAACCAGCGGAGTTCGGCAATTACGGCTGACCCCAGCCCAAACCATCAGCGATGCTGGTTTCTGTCTCCTGGTGACCATCAGCACGCCCGATTGGGTTCTTGATCTTTCTGGCAACAATACCCTGTCTTTCTACTTATTCACGAACTGCAGTTCGGTGAAGAGTTTCTTGTCGGTAAACACAATATTCTCCAACCTTTCCTTCACGAACTTTCACTCTGTTTACCCGATCTAGTTTTAGCCTCTCTGAAAGGTCTTGAACTTTCTGGATCTTATATGGCGGTTTATCTTTCAGGATCCGACGGAGATTTCGATTCGATACTCAACCACAGCACCAGCGGCTGGATAGTCATGAAGATAATTAATATATTTTTTGGCTCAGGAAGTACTAGCACACCGGTTCCAAGCTCGGTCCCAGGCTTAATGATTCGTCCCTAAGAATGTTACTCACACCAACACACCCTGAAATATTCTGTCAAAATAACAAAGCGAATCAAAACAAAAACAAAGATATTATTTCAGAAAAGTCCCGTGCTGTTTTGGCCCGATCTCGCTTCTGTTCAAATCGTACCCAAGGAGAAAAACCCTCCAAACTCGCTGAAACTGCACCTCCTTGAAAAATATTGGACAATCGTAAAGAGAAACCTCAAGAGAACTTCAAGGCAGCTCAAAGCAAAATGGCGTTCAGCATCAAACAAGATGTATATAAATGCGGTAAACAACTTGATAGAAGGTGTAAAATATACACCCCGACAGTTCGCATATGGAAAATCAGAAGCCTTATCAAATAATTTCCATGACGAAGCCATGATGATGCTCAGAGATCACTGACTGCACTACAGGGTATATCGCGTCATGTAACAGCTTCTCGAAAACTTTCGCAAGGCAGTTGAAGATTGATATCGGTCGGTAGTTCTCAATGTTGTGTGTATTTCCAGCCTTGTGGATAAGAGTGATTGATGCCAACTTTCAAGCGTCAGGAAACACTCCTTCGGTCAAGGATCGGTTGAAGATCGTAGCGATGGGACAAGACACCGACTGAGCACACTGTTTGACGAAGACAGGTGGAATGTGATCAGGGCCGGGGCCTTTCGATGCATCGACTGCGCTGAGAGCATCGCGAGTAGCGTCATTATTGAAAGTGACCAAAGGAAGATGAAGATTTTACAACGGAAGCCCTTCCAAGTAATGCTGCGCCAGCGGAGATGAGATTTGCGGTAGAGACCGATGAGCAAGAACTACGAGATTGGTCGAGCTCTGTCGTTTGTTGATATAGGCCCAGAAAAATGAAGGGTCTTGTCGGAAATTCATTTGGATACGATCAATATACTCATGGAAACGATCATTTTGCAGTCAGCGATACTATTCTTCAGCAAACTTCGTAAGCGATTACGACGGTTACAGAGTTGTCGTGTTCACCCAGATTGGTTAAACTGCGTTTTAGACCGGTAAGTTCTAACGGGAACAGTTTCACGGATGATTTGATCAATAGTGCCGTAGAAAGCCGCCACGGAAACATCAAGAGAACCGTGGTTCAACAGCTCATTCCAGTCATGGGCGCATGTACGACTTCATAATCATAGCGGGTGAAATCATAGTGTCGTGTCGTGATGTCTGTTGGGTATTCTTCCTCACGGAAACGGGCGTCCACAGTTAAAATAACCGGCTTATGATGAGCATCAATTTTTAAAATAGCAGATGACGACTCGAACACCAAGTCAAGTAGCTTACTGTTCGCGTTAAGAAGATTATTTACTTGATGGAAGCCAGCTGACAACAAAGACTCGAATAAGGCAAGTTCCTGTTCATTTGACGCGTTAATTGGCAAGTATCCCAGAAACTGTTCATCAAACTGCCAGATTAAATTCAAAGCAGACGATAACATCACGAGAATCGGCAAGACGTTGAATTTGGTTAAATGATTCCACGTGCCTCGTGTAATTCTCCGGGCTACTGTTTGGCCGACTGTAAATGCAACAGACATAAAAGGGAAACGACGTAGGATGACGCCAATGGGATTCGGATATTTCATGCTCGCAGATATTTATGTAATGAAATGCTTTTAAAACTGCTTATTGCCTTTCTTGTTTCGTGTGGTTCTGGCCTGACCTCGCTTTTTGCCAGTACGGAAAAAATGGATCAGGAATGGTATACCGCAAATAGTGTGCAAATCGGAGAAAAACCCTCCAAACTCACCGGACCTGCACCCATTTGAGAAATATTGGGCAATGATAAAGAGAAACCTCAAGAAAACTAAAAAAGAAAAAAAAAACAAATCAAGGCAAATTGGCGTTCAGCATCAAATAAGGCATATATAACAGCGGTACAAAACTTGATGGAAGGTGTGAAATGTAAAGCCTGACAGTTCGCATTTGGAAAATCTGTATTTTGTGGATGATGAACTTCAAAACAAAATAAAGATTGATCATTTATATAAAAAACTAATCAGTGTGCACTCAATCACGTTTGCCCAATTTTTGACCATTTCACAATCTGTTATCCATTCAAAAATCAACTCTGCCCCTTACAAATAAAAAAAGGTCAGAGTAAGTTATTGCTGTCCTACTTTGGATATTTTTTTCACACGTAAAATATTTCAATGAAATTTTTTGGGTTGTATTTATGAAAAAAATACCATCAAATTGAATGTTCCCATTCATTGTATTGTTTCTTTATTGAACCTACAAATTACGCACTGCTGAAATCGTCACTAGGACAATTCAACTTTTAAAAATAGACTATCCAAATTAGAATTTGCTCTAGAGTAAAAATTCATCATGGATAGAATTGTACTCCTCTGTTCGGGCCACTTCAATAATACATCATCATTATTACAGGGTGTCTCACAATTGAGGTCACTAAAACAAAATGGGATTACAGCGAAACAAATCAACCACATCGTAGCATTTATTTCTCATTTGAAAGATACATGTTCTAGAAACAAACCATATTAATTCAGTTCGAGTCTCTCGCCCTTTTCCTTGATAACTTTGCGCAAACGCTTTGGAAATCCATTGCAGCTGGCACACACGATTTCTTGAGGAATTTGGTCCCAAATATCAACCAAATGTTTCTTGAATCGATCCAAAGTAAGTTCTTTCGTAGGGCCAATATATTGAAGCATGTAACCTCAAATATAATAGTTTAGTGGGTTGAGATCCGATGAAGATGCAGGCTATTTCGCCTTGTGAGCTGGGGCTGAGTCCTGTTGGAAACAATATGGTGTATTTTCATACAGCGTTGAAGCATGGGGAAGCAGATGGTTCTTCAAAATCTGCTCGGTTTTATATTCAGTGTTGATTTTTACGTTAGGTTCTATAAAAAGAAGAGCCAGAATTTTCGACACATTCTGATAGCGTTCTACAGCTAGTTTATCCCTTGGAGTATTGGCAAGACTTTTGCCATACACACGACCATTTTGTTGATTATGACTTTCCTGAAGGAGATAGAGCTTTTCATCCGAAAATAAAATCTCGCAGTCACCGTGCCGAACCAAAAGATTTCTGCTTCTTTGGACCCTGGCTTGCTTTAGACGCTCCGTCAACCCGTGAACCCGTTGTTTCTTGTACGGCTTGCATTCCAGATCATGTCTGAGGAGCCTGACATTTGAAATTGTCTGCTCAACTTACGGCCAGATAAGGCCGGATTATTCGCTCCCTCACACATTTGATCTTTTTCTTTGTTCTGACAGTTCGTCTGGCACCTCCTATGTGTTGAATATAGACATTTACAGTTTCTTTGAACTGTTTCAATGTACAAAAACAAAACGCTTACTCACTCTGAACTTTTTAAGGCTATTGAATATCTGACACGCTCTAAGCTTTTGCAAATGTAATTTTAAAACTTTCTCCCGAATGGCTTCCATGGTAGCTGATAAATATAAACAAACGAAATCGCTTATTTATCTGCTGCGATAAGCTGTCCAAAAAATACACTCTAAACGGATATAATCAATTCCGCTGTCAAAATTACCCAGCTGAAATAAACCAAGACTGAAAAAAAATGACTCCTGTTGTGAGACACACTGTAATTCCATGTTTAGTGCTTTGTTTGATTATGAACTAAGAGACAAACCAGCCACAGGCTGTGAGTCTCTCTAATCAAGAAATCCAATACAACCCGATTATGAACTGCTTATTCAGTCTTAATTGCAACCCAAAACATTGAATCCGATCAAAACGTCTATCATATCTAGTTTAATGACCAGCACAACCGGCACTCACTGGCACAGACCAACAAATCTGCAATATACACTGATAGGCAAAATAAAGTGCCCACCTCATCGTTTGTTTCAATTTCTCTCATTTACTTGGTTCAAATTAAAGTAAACACACTGTATTTTTTTTACTATCTTATTTTTTATATTCTTTTTAAGTTTCACTTATGGAATACTGCAAAAAAAAGGAGTTTTACTTAAAGAAAAACAAATCAATTTGTGTTGAAAAAAAAACAGTGGCAAAATAAAGTGCCCACTTCAAAAATCAATATGTTTTCGATAAGTTTCCATTGGAAGACCGCTCGATTGTTTATGTTTTGATATTTTGACATGTTTTGAAGCAAACGGCTCAACCTGGTGCATTTGTATACGTGATCGCATTTGATTCAATTGAAAAAAATGGAGAACGCAGTGCTTTCGAAAGCAATTCCCTTGTGTATCCGAAAATTGGTCGTTCGTGATGTGCAAAACGGTGAATCGCACCGGGCTGTCGCTAAGAAGTACAGTATCAGTAAGGTAGCGGTTGGCAAAATTCTTCTGAAGCTTCAAACGTTTGGATCAGTGGTGGATCGCCCTGGCAGAGGAGCGAAAAACGGATGCGAGAACGGACACCCAGATCATGCGCGAAGTCAAGAAGAACCCGAAGGTAACTGTCCGCGAGATCCAGGAAACCCTTCAGTTATCAGTTTCCGGTCGAACTGTTCGTCGCCGTCTCGTAGCACAGGGGTTGAATAGCAAACTTGCCCGGAAGCGCCCATTTATCAGCAAGGCAAACAAAGCCAACCGGCTTAAGTTTGCTAAGGAGCATGCTGATAAGCCCCTAGAGTTCTGGAAAACGGTTCTCTGGACGGACGAATCAAATTCGAGCTGTTTAACCGAAAGCGGCGGGTTCGTGTATGGTGCAGATCGGGAGAGGAGCTTCAGGAGCGCCACATCCAAGGCACGATGAAGCATGGAGGAGGAAATATGATGGTCTGGGGGTGTTTTTCGTGGGGTGGAGTGGGAAGCATTGTGAAAATCGACGGGATAATGACGGCAGATTCTTACATCAACATCCTGCGAGAAAATCTGGAGGTTTCGCTGATCCAGACGGGCCTTGAAGAGAAGTTCGTATTCCAGCAGGACAACGACCCAAAGCATACTGCCAAGAAGACCAAGTCTTTCTTCCGGTCTTGTCGGATTAAACCGCTGGAATGGCCTCCTCAAAGCCCGGACCTCAATCCCATCGAGAATTTGTGGGCGATTCTCGATGCCAGGGTTGACAAAACTGATGTTACCAATAAAAATAACTATTTTGAAGCCTTGGAGCGCACCTGGGAAGAGCTAGATCCACAGCACCTAAAGAACCTGGTCGAGAGCATGTCGAAGCGCCTGTAGGAGGTCCTGAAGGCCAAAGGAGGACACATCAATTATTGAAATGCTTTCATTTTACTTTAATTTATGTTTTCTGTAGCCGAAATGAAACACTTTATTTTACCACTGTTTTTTTTCAACACAAATTGATTTGTTTTTCTTTAAGTAAAACTCCTTTTTTTGCAGTATTCCATAAGTGAAACTTAAAAAGAATATAAAAATAAGATAATAAAAAAAATACAGTGTATTTACTTTAATTTGAACCAAGTAAATGAGAGAAATTGAAAAATTCGATGAGGTGGGCACTTTATTTTGCCTATCAGTGTACGTGGGATATACTAAGAAAAAATTGGGACCTAACCTATATTAACAATGACTAACTATTTGAAAGACGTTGGATAAGTAGCACTTACGATGAATCCCTACGGCTTCATTTCTAGGATACATAAATCCAAAACCATCAACGCTACGCAATTTCATTTACACTTCAACATATAATCTCTTCGTTTATAAGGCTACATGTCCGTAAATTATCTGTATAAATGATCAAATTTGCCCAAATTTTTGTATGCTTTCCAATTCGGAAAACTTTTTGAATTATTCAATAAAGTTCACCTGGCAGAAAATAAACTCTCCGGGCTAAAATATTCTCGAAAGTAAAATTAAGTCACATTCTTCCCAAACAACATCCGTCGCAATTATTCTCATCCAGCGGGTGACGTCGCCCAATATAATACAATTTGTCGCTGAAAACACTTTCCTGGAACTAGTCAGATGAGGATGAACCTTGGCCTCACTCAGAACCGTGCTGCGCCCTTCAAGGCCGACCGGGCTATATATTTGCAGCATAACAAGTTCTCGCTTTCCTCCGTTCATTTCAGTTTGCTTCTCCTTGCTTGACAAATTTTAATAAATGTCAAAATCTTAAATGCAAATACGCTCCGGTGCCATCGTCGCCCAGGAATATATTCCTCCAAACGAACACCTCTAGCAGCAGCAAGGGGGAACATCAGCACGGCCCAACCAGGATATATAGAAATAGGGTATGTGTCCCTTGACTCAGCCTAATATGCAACAATCGATTACATTTTTTATAATAACTCATAAAGATTTTCAGCTGGAAGCAAAATTTTACTTGCTACACACTTGTTAAGATATTTTTAATAAGCCATCTGGTAGTATGTATCACACCAAGTTACACAACTCATTTTATAAAGTCAGAAACGTTCAAAGGATATGGATGTAATGTCGGTCTGTAGGCATCAAATTGGGTCTATTCATGGATGCAAGTTCGTCCCATTCGATAGATTTGTTATTAAATGTTGGCTATGTACGCTTTTTGCCGATTTTTTGATTCAAGGCGTTCCCAGCTGTATTCGCTCTATCCAACAAACAATTTTACTAACAATCAAACTATACTTAAACTGCTAAGAAACACTTAAGTGATTTTACCATATTATTCAGCGGTCATTCGGCAATCAAAACATTATAATTCGCTCTACACAGATTTTGTTCCTTTGGTTTGTGTTTTGATGAGCCATATGAAAAACATTCAACCAAAACACAGACATTTGAATTGTAAATGTTAACAATAACAACATTTGCACTACGCTTTCCATAAGACAGGCCATAATTGGGAACCTAGAAAAAAATATGTCCCTAATATTGGGTCTATGGTTTTCATGTTAAATAATTGTTATGTTACTTATGTGACCTGTTAGTTTATCACGTGTGACTATTTTCTGTACATCTTGGCTGCATTATTCGGTTTATATGCTCAATTTCGGCAAATTTAGATCATTCGAAGAGCGTGTAGATAATCTGTTCAGCTTAACCAGTAAAGTTATGGTGTCTGAAAAGTTAAGGAAATCGAAAATTACGCGAAAGTGAACAATTATAAATTCATTAACCATGTCTCAATTGCATTGAAATTGATCGGTCATCCTGATAACAACATGATTTTGTTGATTATCGCCAAAATAATGACATATTCGGCATAGGCCGAATCAAGGAGCTAGGCTAACATTACATCCCGTTACCCTAGATGCTTACATCATGTTGGTGGTTCGCAGTAACACACCCACACAAATCACCCGGTGCGCACACCTAACAGGACAAAGTTTAGAGTTTCCATGCAATCTCTTGTCTGGCGGTCGGGTGCTCCTGTTCCTTGGCGAAGGAAGTTTGTAGCCGTCGCATCATAATCATAAGCAGCAACGAGAGTACCTATCTGGCTGCTATGGCAAATGAAGCACACCCAGAGCAGAGTATTGCTACTTATGTCTCTATATTCGCTTGTGATCCACTACATGCCACACCTGCGTGTGGCAGTCAAGCAACGATGGCATACAGCGCTTGGGTTTTGTCGATTGGAACATAGGGGTTGTCACTTGGAGATTCTCCATGTGTTTGAAATCGTATTTATGGACATCCCTACGTAATGTTATTCTACTATTGTTATCGACCGACATCATCATCACATTTTGCCTAATATGTAAACTTTCTTCACAGAGCACTAGACTTGCGCGCCGTCACGGTTTGCCGCTGCCGGCAAACGGTACGCCGTCGGGCCAAATCTTAATACGGTGGAATCAATTGCGGACGCAAATTTTATTGTTATGTATCTTAAAAAGAAATCTAACATATCACGTCACCGCCGACAACATTTGCATTGGCGCTCAGGTCTAACTACAACAAGGTTGATTGTGTGAGCTATTGGGAATCCTTGTTCAATGCTTGCTTCATGTAATGCTAACTTACGTTTGCTTCATTGAGACATTGTTGCTTATTTTTAAATAAGAGTTCATACCCACAGTTCCACGTTTTACAATTGAGAGCTTTTCATCCTCTTCTGTCGAACTCAGCTATCACCAGCATGGTTTGTCGACTGAGTTGAAGAAGATCTTACTTTCCTACAATATGCGTAAGGGCAGAATCGTTTTTTCACACAAACTATAGGCCCCAGACGGATTTGTAAATAGAGCCTCTGGTCTTGCTTAACCATGCATGAAAAAAGGGCAGCAATAAGCCAAGCTCAGGTGTAGAAAAGAAAGTTCTCATCAGCGGTAAGCTGTTGTGATTGCTTTTTTCCCAAGAAAACTGTTTCTTCTATTGCTGTGTTTATTTCACCGTTAGTTCCTGTTACCGAAGTTATTTTTTGCACGTTTTTGTACGCTGATGACGTGTTTGAAGAAAGCGAGGAAATTCAGCGCTTTTTTTCAACTAAATATGTGTGTTTAATGGAATTTAATCGCATATAATTGACGATTAGCAAATGTTCAGATAACGAGAATACATTTGTGATCTTGAACATCGTTGATTGCCGAGGAACACAGAAACGCTCACAAACATCATTAGTCGAACAAATCCTTGCTTTCACGTCGATTATCTACCAAAAAGTTCTGAAGAAAAGTGACACGAAAAAGGAAACTAATATGGATAAAGGATCGGGAAAGTAGATCTGCTTTACTTGCCAGTCCGCTCCCTAGATTTTAATCCTCTGTGCGATTTTAATAGGCCGCATTCAAGCAGAAGGAAACAAAACGTCATTGTTAATGAGCTCAAATCAGTTATAACGGAGGTATGGCTTTGTGCACAAATTACGTAACGCAAAAAACCGCGATTTTGGACCCCCTCCGCCCCTATGTAACAATAAGTATTACGTGACCAGACTCCGCCCTTTAGTAACGAACGCTCACGGACCCCCTCTTCCTATTTCTCAATTGTGATAAAATCATCACAAAAGCTGTTATTGTTGTTGTTTTTATGTTTAATTCTAGTATATTTGAAATTAGTAAAGATTGCAAACATCATTCCATTAATTTCATTTAAATACCTTAAAGCTAATATTAAGATTACGAAAAACATTGCACTCATTGTACTGCATTTATTAAGGTTTATGAATGTTTTTAAAAAAGTTACTAATCTTAGTTCAACAAGTTTATTCAAATGTCTTTAAATTATTCAAAGGATCACAAAAAAAGTGTTATTATATCACTTAAATCAACAGTATTTTATGCAATGCATAATATTGACCTATTGCAAGTATTATAATCTAAATATTATTATTTAATTTTTTTTATATGGGTACTATTCAGAGTCTTCGTTTTAATCCGGGCAGTACAACTAATTCATGACGGCAGAAACATAGAACAACAGACGCAGCAACAAGTTCATTTAATGTAGGCTTCACGCAGATGAATATTGGGTGATTGAACGCAATGATAAGAATCAACATTTATTGTGTATTAAATCAAACCACACATTGTTTTAGTTGAATGCAATCATATATTTTAAATTAAAAAAAATCGTATCGAATCCAATATTGTTAGTCAATTAATATTTCTAACAGAAATCATTATAGATTCAACAGAATAATTTGGTAGAATCAACAATCAACAATTTTTTTTTTTTCAACTTAACCGGTTTGGTCGAAGCAATGCAAAGGTGCATTGTTTCCAAAAAGCTTATTTTTTTATTCAATTGTTGTTGGCTCAAAAATTAAATCGGTGTTGTTTGAATAAAAATATATTATGGGTAAGCCGTGAGTCAACAATAAAATTTGTTGAATCTATACAGAACAATATATTTCTCAGCGTGTAGATGTACGATTAATGGAAAATTTTGCCAATGGGTGATGCAAATCGTTATAAGATACCTTTCGTTAAGTAGATCAAATTTAAATAGTGCACTGAAAATTAATTTTCGGTAATATTATGATCGAAAGTAGGACTAACAAATGTATTCGTTGTTTTCTGCAACAAAACTGGTTTGTACTTTCTACGAAGCTTCCTTCGTATCAAAAGCCGCACGCGCAACTGTCAAAAGCACAAAACATTTGTTGACACAAAAAGAACATTCGTTCATTCTACGAAAACAATACAAATAGCTACGAGTAATTTGTTACCAATAAAAAAGAAAAGGCTCTTGGGTGGTTGAATTAACGACTTACAGTTCTACTTTATCGGCTCAAAATATGTTTGAAAAAAAAAACAACCACGAGGAGTTATTCTGCTCTTCACGAAATTAATTTTGTGCATTGTACAAAAAAGGTGTAATGATAGCGTTTCGTTAGAAGACAAGCAATATGAATGTTTCATATAATTTACGAGACATTTGTTCTATGTGCATAATCCATGTTTACGAAACGAGTGAAAGCTAATTTACGAAAAGTAATTTTCAGTGTACGTCTTCATTTATAAAAGCTTTAGAATTTGGTCGGAAAAACAAAAGTTAGACTTAATTCATTTTTCTTTAAATTTCAGATGCACCACTTGGTCATAAATGTGTTTCTATTATGGCCACTCCCATAAGAAACACATGCGATTAGCCATAAAATGAACCAAAATTTAAAACTATGTCGATAATTGGTGCAGTGGTGCAGTTATGGAAAACGTCATTAATAATACAAAAACAAAGTTTTGGCTCAGTTTCGAAAGTTTTTCTTCAAAATATGGATTGAAAGCTTTCATTTGACGTAGGTAGGAATTAGAATAGAAGTATTGAAAATGAAGCGACAGGGCATGGGTAAAGTAGTACTCGAACCAAGGACGTTACTATTGCCTAACATCCCACTGTGGGTAGGTCAAGAAACGGATGAATCCGCCACCTCAACAGGCTTTTCTACTTGCTACTTGCTACTTTGCTTGGCACACAGGAAATTTAATTGATGCAAATTAGTTATTCACTTTGATTTTTTGTTATTTTGTTACGTAACCATTTTAAACCCCCCTCCTCCATATGTCACAATAAGTAACGGTTGCTCAACCCTCCCCCTTCATGCGTTACGTAATTTGTGCACAAAGCCTTACTTCACAAGAATTGCGTCAGATTAAAGTTATTCTCCCTGTGTTTTCTGATCGTCTACATGGTAATATTCGGGAACAATCGATAGGTCCATCTGCCCTTCTTCGTGATGTTCCACTCGTGCTTCCACGTAGTCATCGTTTCTGCCCTTATAGTCTTACGCATGCCTCTCGTACTGCGTTGCATGTAGCATGCAGTGTTCTCTTCTAGTGCGATTCATATGGGGATCATTCCAGCTATGAAGCAGACTACTTCTGTCAAGTTTGTTCTGTATAACCTAGCAACTCGTATGGCCAGTATTCTCTGTGGTTTGTTTATCAATGCCCGGTTTCTTTGGGTTCCGAGCGCAGTCACCCATGACGCAGCTCCGTGTCTAAGTTTCAACGTCGAGACGTTCGCTAGTAAAAATGTCGCTTGCTACTTCTTGGCACAATTCTCGCAATTGCCTTGATAACCTTCAAAGCTTTCTCAAAACCAACAATTTCCAACTTCAGCATCATCATTCCGTTGTACATTGCGTTCCACAGTGTTGGGCTTAGGGTGGACTGCTTGCGGAACTCCTGCAGTGATTTCCATCCGCTTTTGTCCTTCATCTTTATCGTAGACCAGCATTCGGTTCTTGAAGTAGCTCCGCAGAATCCAACACAAGTAGTCAGGAACCCTCATGCTGTACAGCGCTATAGCAATTGCTGACCAGCTAGCACTGTTGAACACATTCTTGGCATCCTCCGACACCATTGCGCAGATGCGATTCCCCGTCTTTTTTCCTCCATACTTTGCATGCCTTTCCGACCACAATGGCAACCACCGTAGATCTTCCTTTTCGATAACTAGACTGGCTCCCTACCAGTCCATTCTCGCTTTCCGTACCCTTCGTCAGCCTGTTCAGGATGATTTACTCAAAAAGTTTGCCGAGTGTGGCCAGCAAACATATGGCTCTGTAGGATCCAGGTTTCCTTGGCGGTTATACCTGCATTGGCAGCAACACCAGTTATTGAATCTTGCATCTGTCCGGGAAGTAACTTCATTTAGGCATCTCTGCAGTGCATGACCTGAACATGTTAGAAAACACGTTGAAAGCCACGTTTGGGATCCCAGCAGAACCGGGCGCCTTTTTCACCCTTCAGATCTCTCACAGCTGTCACGAGCTCCTCGTTGGTGATCTGACGATTTTATCAGCCGTCATTGGGCCTTCTACATTCGCCATTGCAACTTGATAGGCATTACCCCACGGATTGATGTCCACGTCCTGACATACCTCCTCGAAGCAATTAGCCTTGCTCAGTTATATTTCTTGAGTGCCGCCTTTGCCGAAAAGCAGCGAGTGAATCGTTCCTCCTATCCTTTCGGTTCCAGTTTCCTCGGTTCCAACAGGTTCCAAAGAGCTTCCAACATCGCACGCTCTGCTAAAAGCTCCGCAAATTCATAAACGTTCAAGCCTGGAGGGCCGTCATATAAACGAAGAGCTTTGACGAAGAGGTTTGACGTCAAAGTCCATTATCTTCCATTTTCGCCCGTCACTCCTGCGTCTACTTCTTGGCCCAGCATTATTATCACGAATACAGTACCGGATTGCCTGGTGGTAAGTGTGGGTATGCTAATCACAAACCCTCCAACTTTTATTTTCCATCAGCAATGGTGAGCAGAATGTCACGTCGATGACTCACGGCCATTCCTCACAAAGGTGCTCTTCATGTCTTCGTTGCACGGCTTAACCTTTTAGCTTTTCCAACGCTGTCCAGTAGGCTACCAGCACTCTGTTGCCCAAAGGTTGAAATAAGCACCGATGACAACCGGACTTCTTTCCTACAACTGGTTGGTGAGGTTATCATCAATGTTTATCCAGAAGGTGCGCAGACACCACATACGAAGGTTTCGTTGACCTTAGCCATTGAATTCGAGACTGTCTCCCTGTATGGGATATCTACCCACAACGTGAAGAGAAGTCATGCCTGCCCTGCCCGCTATTCAATTACCGTTGTCAAGGGGAACTCGGTACGGATCCGTAATAATTGCCACGCCACACTTGGTTTCCGTTGGTGACTGCCACTCACAACTGTGTGGCCTCATAGCAATGAAAGTGCATTCTGACTAACAATGGCACACACATACATATACTCATCAAATTAAACTGATTATCGGATTTTCTTGAAATTTTCAGGGAATGAAGAACTACTAATGAGTTTTGACTGGCAACATCTGTTTTATTCAATTTCGTCTCCCATCCTTTTCACTCCACCCATCAAATTTTGTACAACCGATTTTCCCAGTGTTTTTAGTTGCCTACCTAAATTTTCTTCAATTCTAGCTCTGTTTTTATAGTTTTGGGATGTTACGAAGTTCAGTTTTTCAGCAATTGCCCAGAATTTTTCAATTGGACGAAGTTCCGGTGGATTTGGTGGGTTCATATCCTTTGGCACAAAATTGACTCCGTTGGCTCGGCACCACTCAATACGTTTCGAGCGTAGTGGCAGGATGCTAGATCAGGCCAAAAACAGAGTTGATCCTTTGTGCTTCTTAATGAATGGCAAGAGACGCTTCTTAAGGCACTCTTCCGTATAAATCGCACCGTTTATTGTTCCGGATGATGAAGGGAGCACTTGTTTCACCACATCCGCAAATCGCCTGCCAGATTAGAAACTTCTTTGCAAATTTCGATAGTTTCTTCTTTCGAACATCCTCCGGAACATCGAAATTCGACTTGGCAAAGAAATATTCTTGCCCAGGAAGTTGCCGGAAGTCGGCCATGACGTATGTTCCGTCATCCATCACGATGCAACCGGATTTGGTGAGCAGCTTCGTGTAAAATTTCCAGGCGCGCGTTTTCGCAGTGATGTTTTGTTTTTCATTCCGGTTTGGGGCTTTTTGCACTTTGTAAACATGTAACGCTTTATGGTTTCTGCACAAAACCGACTGACACCTTAGACTTTTTAGCGACATCTCGAATTGACATGTTTGGACGGTTCTTGAATTGTTGTACGACTTTCCTGGCCATTTTACTGTCCATTGGACCACTTTTACGACCACTCCCTTCCTTCCTTTGGACACTCAGACGCTTCTTGAAGGTTCTTATTACACGAGACACAGTTGTATTTGCAATTCCAAGCCTTTTAGCAATCCACCGGTGGGACGCCCCTGGATTTTGATTGTGAGTGCACAAAATTTTTCTCACGGACAATTTCGACGACATGACTCGAACTACTGAATGTATAACTATGAAACTTGCATGAATGTAAATAATACACTATGGATAAGATCTACTCAAATTTCTAGGTTTTTTACTCATACGATTCAAAAGTTACAGAAGATTTTCTGTGTGCCATTTTTATCGAATACACCCTTTAATTTAGGTTTAACTGGGTTATCTACATGACTATGGGAGCGCTGCCGCATTGTTTTACGCTGGGCAATCGAGAAACCCACCACCCCCCCACCCCACCAGCCATTCACATCTTATTATTTGCAAAGCATAGCTTGAATCTGTTAGGGCCTTCGCAGTTTATTGCCAGGTGACCGAAGCCCACGCAATTGAAACATCTCGTCATTTGCTAGAACAAACGAGGGGCCATCCTCAGTGAGCACACCGACCACCAGAATTTGACTTTTCCTGCTTCATTGTTTGCTGCAGATGTTGAGACCCGTATTGAAGCTATTTGGGTATTCCCGGGGAATTATTGGGAATTAACCGACAAGTGAAGTGTGTCAAATAATCACCTTTTTGTACCTAAAAACATGAGATAAAGCCGTTATTATCTCACTCTCCAACAATGATATGTTGTAGCTTGAATGTATCACAACAAAACAAGAAGGAAAACAACAAAATGTTGTATCGATAATGGGAAAGAGACAAGTTGCTGTGAAAAAATGTTGTGATTCGCACACATGTTGCAACGACCTTGTTTTCGTGTAACAGCGACAAAAAAACGTATTGTCATTATTGCAACACACTATTGATAGCAATATTCCCTTATCAGCAACATGAACAAAATCGACAATCAGTTGTTGCTATCAAACAAATTACTGATCTGAGTGATTATAAGATTTGTTGTGGATGGACTTCCACCTTAAGAAAAATGCCTGTATAAAATTATACACTGAACAAAAATGAATACTTTCTTCGGCAAACTTGTAGTAAATTGACTACTGTTTCGGTTAAAAATTAAAATTCAATGCATTTAAGGCCTGATTTTCAACCCAGATCATAGTGAGCATATATATGTTCGTGAATTAGGATCCTACAGTTGTAAATATAGCTTTTCGATTATGCAAAGTTACGATATCTATTCAAACATGTTCAATAAGTCGTCTGGAAGATCAACATATTATGAAATAATCTGGAGTATTCAAGGTCTTCAAGCTGTCCGAGAGCTCAGAACGTGGAATATTCCATGTTCACTGATTCTTGACCTTCCAACAGACATTTTGAGATAATCTGGGGATGTCCTGGGTAATCTAAATTGTTCTTGTGTTCATAACTTAGGATCTACAGTTGTAACAGAAGCTTTTTAAGCAAGAAAAACTAGCTATATGTATTCAATTAAGTTCATTGAATCTTTTGCAAGGTTAACAGACACTTTTAGATAATCCGAGATGTTCTAGGTCACCAAAACCCCCATTGAGTTCAGAATTTAGGATCTGTAATTTTGTAACGGTTGCTTTTCAGCTATACTAATTATAGATATGTATTCAACCGTGTTAATTGAGTCCTCTGGAAGGTCAACAGACATAATGAGATAATCTGGGATTATTGGATCACCGAACAATGAAAGCACTGATTGTTGAACAGCGAATTTATTGAAAATTGTTTATGCCTCAAATCTGTTAGTTAGAGTTTTAGATTATAAGACTTAGTTTTTAAGGTTATTTTAAGAAACTCACAAATCAGTGGCCCTATTGTGCGTTTTAGCCTTTCAATCTAGCATTCAACAGCTTAGGTTAAGTCCTAGATGATGTTATTTTTAATTTAATTTATGATTCACATTTAATTATGAATCAAAATTTACCTTTACTAGTCGAAGCAGTTATTTAGATTCAAACTAGTATGTAAGACTATTGATGTAAGTAAAATAATAACTTTAAATTTAACTTTTCACACTAATTAGTTTCACCCGCATGTACTTTTCTTTGCTGTGAACTGTCCTTTCTATTTTTGACGTCGCTTTTCTGGTTGACTGACGTCTCTCAGATAGAGATCGTTGCGCATATACTGATGTTCTGTCGACCGGGTTGCCAGTTCACTCGATGTCCCTGTGGCAACAGGGATGTTCTTGGTCATGATTAAGAGTCCTGAAGCTTAGAGCTTGGAGTAAGTATTGTTCCATATCAAGTCTATCTACCGCACTTGGGTC
Organism: Aedes japonicus; assembly: GCA_034211315.2. Lineage (NCBI taxonomy): Eukaryota > Metazoa > Arthropoda > Insecta > Diptera > Culicidae > Aedes > Aedes japonicus. The sequence continues at coordinate 17,879 of JASCZW010007082.1, read as the reverse complement.
TACAGTTGTTACTATAGTTTTACGGCTAGCCAAATAACGATATGTATTTAACCACGTTTGATCGATCTTCTGGAAGGTCAAACGACATTATGATAAAAATCAAGGATCCTCCAGACTGTTCATAAGCTCATAACTTAGGATCTACAATTGGAACTGCAACTTTTCAGATGTAAAAATGTGCAGATGTTCATGGCTCTATTTGAAGGCAACCGACATTATGAGATAATCTGGGATGTTCTGAGTCACCGAACCTGTTCTGAAGTACTGAACTTAGGATCTATATGTGTTACTGTAGCATTTTGGCTGTACAATGTTATGAATAATTCAACCATGTTTTTTAGCGTTCCAGCAAATTTTATGAGATGATTTGGGATGTTTTATATCCGCCATACAGTTCGAAAGCTCAGAAATTAGGATCTGAAATTTTAACTGCAGCTTTTACAATTTTTCGATTCAATCATGTTCTAAGTAATCCAAACTTTTATGGAGCTCAGAACTTAAGATTTATGTTTGTAATTGTATTGATCGGGGTTTTACCAGATTGCACGCCAAGCCGCTTTTGTGTGATTTCTGCGTAACTGAACCCATACAATTTTCTTTGTCCTCTTTAACAAATGATAAGTTCATTTGTTCAAAACAACACAACTCAACAAATGCACCAATGGAACGAAAAAGTAATACAAAACCAAATTAAAATTTAAAATTATTGACAGTACAGCACTAGTCGAGATTGCAAAAGCTTTGATGAAATTGTTGCAGTAAGAGGAATGTCGCTAAAAATGGTTGTGGTTTAAAAGATGATAACTAGCTGAAGCTAGAATCAAATCTTATCTTAGCAATAAATCAATTATCTGACGCTATTGAAACAAGTTGTATGATATGCTTTAGTTTATGTTAACACAACAAAATGAAGTATTGTAATCGTATGTTTTACTTCAGAGAAGTAAGTATCCATCTACAATATGACCAACTGTCCAGCTCGCTCGACACAGGTATAATACCACCAACAGATGAAACAAATAAAACCTCCTGATGCTGTCCGTATCCGCAAACAAGCGCATAAAATCGAAAAAATTGCTTGAAGACATTTCATACATTTGTTACCTCGACCATATGAAAATGTTCGGAAAATGATACAAAGATACAAAATGCAGACGTACACTGCCACTTATATTCGACTCAAGATTCTGTCTAATTCGACACAGAATAGCGAAAGTTACTCATAAATTGAGGAAAAAATAAGGCATGAGTAAAGGTCAATCAAACTTCTGTATATAGACTGTTCCGAAAAGTATAAGCACACTTTCAAAATAACAAAAGAGTCATGTTTTTTAGTTTTAATTAATTTTATTTGGCAAATCATACTTGTATTTGTGTTTAATATGATATCGAACTCTCGTTTAATCAAAATATTCAATTATAGCCAAGACTCATAACTTTTCTCAAACATGATCGTAGCTTCTGCACAGTGGTACTTCCCATGATGTCACGGGCTCTTCCGTCAATTTTTATTAATAATTGCTCAAACAAAGACAACAGTTCTGCTGATACGAGGTTTTTACATATCTTTAGCGTTTTTATAGCTGTTAGGAACCAGCCGGTCATTTCTATCAAACGAAGAAATATATTTTACTGGGCCTTGGATTCTAAAGAAATCGTTCGCCCGTCGATTCTCCGCAGAGGGAGCAGCCCGTTGTTGTAGCAACTGTTATAAAAATTAAGTAAAAGAAAAGCGTTGTGTCCTCATTTGGGCTCCAGGACGAGGTGCAGGCGCTTCGGCATGCTCTCCACTAGGTTCCTTAGGTGCTGTGGATCAAGCTCTTCCCAAGCGCGCTTCAGGGCTTCAAAATAGTTGAATTTATTGGCAACACCAGTTTTGTCAATCCTGGAGGTCATTCCAGCGGTTTGATCTAACAAGACCGGAAGAAATACTTGATCTTCTGGGCAACGTGTTTCGGGTCGTTGTCCTTCTGAAATACGAACTTCTCTTCAAGACCCGTCTGGATCACCGAAACCTTCAGATTTTCTCGCAGAATGTTGATGTAGGAATCTGTCGTCATTGTCCCGTCGATTTTCACAAGGCTACCTACCCTACTCTACTCCACGAAGAACACCCCCAGACCATGTAGCGCTCCTAAAGCTCCACGCCCTCATGGATCTCATGGAAAGTTACTTTTGAGTTTTTCTTGACTTCACGCATGATCTTGGTGTCTGTCCGTGTATCCGTTTAGCGCTTCCTTCCTCTGACTGGGCCATCCACCACTGATCCGAACGTTTTTTGTTTCAGTAGAATTTTCTCTATCGCAGCCTTGCTAATATTATGGTTTCAGTTGAAAATCGAATTTATCGACTAGCGACAATCGATTTTACTCTCGTTCTGTACGTTATACCTAATGTCGGAAGTAGTGCGCTGTACAGCGCATCTGATGTGCCATACAGCGCACTACTTCCGACATTAGGTATAACATACAGAACGAGAGTAAAATCGATTGTCGCTAGTCGATAAATTCGGTTTTCAACTGAAACCATAATACTATACTTCCTAGCGACAGCCCGGTGCGATCCACTGTTTTTCACATCACGAACCATCAATTTTCGGATACACGAGGGAATTGCTTTCGAAATCACTACGTTCTCCATTTCTTCAACTGAATAAAACGCGATCACGTGTACAAATGCACCAAGTCAAGCCGTTTGCTTCAAAGCACGTCAAAATATGAAAACCATAAACAATCCAGGGGTCTCTCGACGGAAACTAATCTCAAAAACATATCGATTTTTGAAGTGGGCACTTTTTTTCTCCCGGTTTTTTTCAAAGAATACATAAATAATATGACAAAAAAACTACAGTGTGTTTACTTTAATTTGAACCAAATAAATGAAAGAAATTTAAAAAAATGATGAGGTGGGTGCTTTATTTTTTTGACAGTGTAATGCACACAAAGGGAATACTAGATTTGGCTGGATTTAATGGGATATTTATTGTAAATTTAAGTTCGATAACGCCTGAATCTAGTCTGTTGTATGGAAGATTACAAACATTGTTGTTTGGCGTATGAAATATTACAAATACTTCGTTGTTTACGCTTTCTTTGGCGTAAAATTAAACAAGGGGAAATTTTACGCACTTGTTAACATTCATTATATTTTTTCTATGTTTTAAGCGTTTGCCGAAAATAAGTTATCCACATTTTTTTTCTCATATCATATAGACAAATTTTTTGGTGATTCTCTATTGTACGGGAATGAACTAGAACATTGCGAAAACCGGATGAAATTAATATAATTCTTTCACGAATTTGCGAATTTTTTATCGAAAACTTTTCATCAAGTTGTTTCAACAAATTTTTTGGACGCCTTATCCCAATTTTTTTTAACTCCTGCATATTCTCGGCTGCTTTACCAGTTTTTTTTTAAGATCCTTTTGACAAACGCCCAATAGCGTTCGAAGGGCCGGAACTGAGGGAAATTTGGCGGATTGGTGTCTTTCTCAACGAAATCTATACCCTTTTCCGGGAGCCAATTGAGAGTTGTTTTGGCATAATACACCGACACTAAATCCGGCCAAAACAGTGTAGGGTACTATACTTCTAATACACGCAACAATATCCTCTGCGGACACTCAGATCGATAGATTTCCGCATTGATTGTTCGGTAGTGTAAAAAATGTTCGACTTCTTACCGCAGGAACATATTGCTTGCCATACCAAACTTCTCCACTTCAATTGACTTGTCTGCATCGCTTACATCCTCCCCTGCGACGGCAGTGTAATATTGAGTCCTGTATGACATAGGTCTCGTCGTCCATCAAAATATATGCATCCGGTCACTGCAAAACTCGCGAATAGAATTTCCAGGCCCTTGTTGCTGCGCGTTGCTTCTGTTCTGTACTTTGTTTGACGATATTCCGCTTCGTGTAGGTCTTCACGTTGTTCCGTTTCTTAAGTTGAATCATTCCGATGCAAGCTCCCACTTTATTGGCCAAATCACGTATCGACATTGATTTGTTCTTCCGAATTAGTAATACCATTTCCTGATCCAGTTTAGGGTTCTAAGTTCCGGGTTATCTGCCTCTTCCTGATAGTTCATCCAAAGAACAGTCTTCCCCATACTTGGTTATGATGGAGTTTACATTCGCATTATGAATTTCAAAGCGCTTCGCCAATTGTCGCATAGTTACACCATTTTCACGTAGCCATGTGTCCAAAACCTTAATTTTCACGTCATTTTCAATGCGCGACATTTTGTAGACGAAGAATTTAAACCGTACAAACAAGTAAACAAACGAAAGATAATCGTCAAACGAACAGCATGCTGTGATGAACATAATAAAACCATCACAAATACACGCGTAAAAAATTACTGTCCACTTCTGGAGCCTCGTGGTGATGAGAAATGCTTTCCTTCTTAAACAACATCATCAGGAAAGCTGTTAAAATACTATACTTTTTGTTCATGTCCATATTCGTCATTTGCTAAACTAGGAATAGTTTCCAGATGACAGTGAAACTTGCCGTATCACGATATGAACATAAAATAGCCTTATCAAGATTTGCAAAATTCGATTAGCAAATCATCAGAGATCAAGACAAGTTTATAAGGGAACGTCCATTAATTACGCCACGCAAAAATTGACTTTTTATAAGATCCCCCCCCCCATTGTCACATTTTTTTGTATGAACCTTCAATTTTTTTTGTATGGATCGTCACGTTTTCTCAAACCCCCCTCCCCCCCAACTGCGTGACGTAATTAATGGACCTTCCCTAAAGAGCCATAAGTCACACTTTCCGAAAGCCGCTATCAATTGTATAAATTCTAAATTAAGAGTAAGTTAGTTTTGCGGTACATCAAAATTAGCATAATTTCAAAACCAATTCATTTGAATAGAGACAATGATCAAAATAGCCAATAATCTCTACAAACCTTCGCTGCTGTTCTAGCTGTCGATTTCCTAATTTATCAATTCGTGTACCAGGTTCAACTATATCAATCGAAGAAAAATCAAATAATTTTTAATGTTAGTCAAACGGAACCACTTATGGAGAGTGGGTTGAGTTATTTCCTTTCTCGTGAATAAACAACTGTGATGAAATTAAAAGGGAATAACTCAACCCACTTCAAGGCTCTTCAAAGACCCAAATTTATATTTAATAAACCGCGAACTGAAAATAAAAATGTTTGAATTAGTATAATTTTATTCTCTGAATGTAAATAGGTCATGGCAATCAATTTGGTGCTACCAATGTTTTTATATATATTTTTTCAGTAGTGTTGTTCCTCTTTTTATTTATTTTTTGTTCACAAGTCGTCGTTTTGTTTAGTAATCTGTAAAATTGTGGTAAAAATCTTATTCATAAATACAATAAACTTTCAATACAGGTATCGACTAGTATTTCGCATCTAGGTTAAAGCGCAGAACGTGTTTCGGGACGGATAGAAACAATATAGTGAAAGAAAAGTCTTACGTCTTGACTGGATCTAGATATACCAAAGTGCATTGTTTTGTGCAGCGAAGATTAAATTTGTTATACCGACAATTGTAATGATAAGTATGCTAAATGTGTCTCATCTTCTGTAACCTAAAGTTAATCACAAAAACACATCACTAAAAAGTTTTAGAAATCTGAAAATCCTTCCCAAGTCATTCCTTCCAAGGAAACAGTCTTCGCCATTTTTGTAAGGTTAAATAATCAATCAATGTTTTCTATAATAGTTATTATCCAATATAATTACTTAAATTTCATGTTAGCTTGTTAAAAATCAGCAAATGCGTATTGAATTAATTAAACTTATGTCCCATCTTTGTTAAAAACGTAAAAAGCATTTCAAAATGAATAAATTCAATCAATATGTAAACGCCACCGGTTATTCAACGTCAGGTTTTTGTACAAGTAAGTTTTATTCGAAATTTCGAGCATTCCACGCGAAATTATTCAGTTAATGTATAGCAGCAATGCTTAGAATAGTTCCACCTGAACAAAGATGAACTGAAATAAATGAATATCTTATGCTGCTTAGTAATATATAATAAAACACAGCTTATTGCATTTTAATGTGTCAAATATCGATCACATTGGTTTCAGAAAACTAATTGCACGCGTATGATGATTAATAAAAAAATGATATGTCCTTATTCCAAATTAAATTTTATTTGATGACATATTTCCCTGAATGAAAACCAGAAGGTTTCAATCATATAACCCGCCGGATTGGAGACGAACACTATCTGTGCATAGTTGTTTTCAGCACTTTCTGGATGCTGGATTGCTTGGTGGCACAGAGAACAGACATCCAAGCTTTTATACTAAAACCACAGAGAACAGACATCCAAGACATCCAGACATTTTAAAATTACAGCTCGTATTCGTTAGTTTTGGTGAATCGTATGTTCATGGCGCCACCTGATCGCCTCAAGATTTGATGCTCGTTGTCAATTTTAGTTTGGTGAAACCTAAACTAGGCAGCGCTAATGTTCCATCGGTTTGCTTTTTAAAATTTACACAGTAAATGAGGAAAAGAATGTTCGAGCCTGGATGTCTGTTCTCTGTGTTGGTGGCTCTACCACTACTTCTAGCATGTATTTTGTTTTTGATAGTCCAACTTCTGTTGCTTCGTGTTTCAGGCGAGTGTGCAGTTCTACCATAGACTAACTCTAAGCCCATTTTGTTGTATTTTGTTGTAGGTCCCATACAAAATAGATTTTTTTCTTGGCTCAGTCAGTACTAGCACATCGGTCCCAAGCTTAATAATGCGCCCCTAATAATGAACTCACACGAACACACTCTCAAATATTCTGTCAAAATAACACAGCAAATCAAAACAAAGGCAAATATGTACAGCAAGGATTTCGGACCAAGGGGTTCTACAACAGTGAACCAATTTCAAATCGCTAGTTGCATGTTGGTTGGTTCTACCAGCGGCTGGATAGTTATGAAGAAAATTATCAGAAAGTACTAGTACACCGGTCCCAACCTCGGTCCCAAGCTTATTGATTCGACCATTTGCTCCTAATAACGTAACTCACACCAACACACCCTCAAATATTTTGTAAAAATAATATAGCGAATCAAAACAAAAACATAGATACAAGTACCGAAAAGTGCAAGAGTGTATTGCAAGGAGTAGACTGCAAGGTGTAGTTCGGACCTACACAGAGACGAATTTGATTGTCACTTTTACCATTATTGGGGGTTAGGATGACTATTGCAGTATAGTGATTTTAAACCGACTATGATCATGATCAAAACGACCATTAAAAATAGTTGATACAACATTTTCCATAATGTCGGAATAGTCCTTGTTACCATGATCATAGTCAAAAATGCCATGAACGTGGTGAATTTCACCACTTTTATGGTTATTGTAACCATTATATGCAATAGTCTCCCTGACCATGATATAATTGTCGGTATAACGATAGAATTTTTCTCAGAGTAGGGTTTCTACAACAGTGAATCAATTTCAAATCGCTTGTTTCATATTGATTGTTGGTTCTACCACCGTTCCAAAATTTCTGCCAAGAACATTCATATCATCCACGAAAAAAAAACAAATGGACTGGAGCGTGTCAAAATCGTACCTCGGCGGCTTTTCGCATGACACGTTCCAGCGTGATGATTTCAGCTGTTGGATAGCATCCCTGACGACACAAAAAAGGAATATTGTTCTATTAAAAGTTTTGCACTTTACATCTGAAAAGTGTTTATTTACTTTTATTATTTTCAAAGCCAAATTATCTCCTGCGAAAATTATGTGTATGATTTGAAAGAGTTTTTTCGGTTCAGTGTGTAGATTTAAAAGTGTTTTCTTTTACCGTAAAAATGGTAGAACCAACAGTAGAAGTGTCCACCATTTACACATCTAACGCTTCATTACTTGACATCTGTTGAATTGATGCGATCCCGCACTACAGATGTTGATTTTGGGTTGAATAAATGCAATAATATAATGCTTGTGGTTACTTGGGTAGTATATATAATCACTTTTAATTAGGAAAGCTTATAGGCGCACAAGAAAAATTAACGTTATGTTTATCTAAAACTTTATCACGTGGAGTGACTTCTTTGGATACAAGTTATTGGGATCTATTCTAGTTTTCTGATTTTTCTGGTTTTCTGTCAGATGTCTCAAAATTCCCGGCCATCTCGAATGAACTAAAACGCCTAAAGCAGACGTACAGTTTACAAACGCCTTAATAGAATGAATCAATATTCCCGGTAGCCCTCAGAACACTTGATTTTAAGAAAATTTGCGGCAACATATTAAGTAATGTATATATTTTGTTTTTGAGTTTTTGAGTTTTTGAGTGTACAAAATGTCCTTCAGCAATTTTAGACTTTTGAATAGCATGTTAGGTAAGTTTTAAAATCACGAAAGATCTAGGAAAAATTTACAATCATGTAAAAACAATGCAGTTTTAGCACAGGGAACAGACGTCCAGGCTCGAAATTTTTATCCCCAATTTACTGTGTAAACTTTTAAAAGCAAACCGTTGGAAAAAAAAACGCCGCATTAGGAAGACACTGGTGAGTGGATTAACCAATCACCGGTAGCTGGTAGTTTGGCGCGAAGACGTGGCGCATCACGCCACGTAATTGCGCCAATCAAGGCAAAGTGACATTTTCTGTCTAGTGTTTTAGGTAAAGTTTGTGCTTTTTAAAAAGCGAACATAAAAGAAAGATCCCCTGACTCCGCCTAGCCTAGGTTTCACCATAGACTAACTCTAAGACCAGTTGGTCCCATACAAATACAATTTTTTCTTGGCTCAGTCAGTACTAGCAAATCGGTCCCAAGCTCGGTCCAAGCTCAATAATGCTCCCCTAATAATGAACTCACACGAACACACTCTCAAATATTCTGTCAAAATAACACAGCAAATCAAAACAAAGGCGCAAATATGTATAACAAGGTGCTGGCTTCAAATTGTACTTCGGACCAAGGGGTTCTACAACAGTGAACCAATTTCAAATCGCTAGTTGTTGTTGCATATTGATTGTTGGTTTCACCAAAATAAAATTGAAAGGCTTTCAAATCTCAAGGTAGGAAAGTGGCGCCATCAACATACGATTCACCAAAACTAACGGAAACGAGCTGTAATTTTAAAATGGCAGTTACTGAAATTTACACACGGTGGGCACTCCAGCTTGGATGTCTGTTCTCTGTGGTTTTAGTATAAATGTGAAACAAGATGTTTGACAGAAGGGGTATCTATACCAAAGGCGGTAGGTGGGGGGGGGGGTTATAATTCAGTGGTGTGAAAATCGGGTTCCTGTGCATTCTTTAAGGCACAAATACCTCTGCCTCGCTATTCCGGCTGTCTTACTACTCTAGCCTATCAGAAAAATGTAAAAACTGTATTCGATGAAATTTGGACACACGCAATTGTTCGTAACTTTTTAGCGTGTGGGTAAAAATTATTGAAATTTTAACTGAATGTATTTCATTGTGTTATGTCAATTGTGTAATGAGTTTCGTGAAAATCGGTCGAGTGATTTCAGGATGGCTTCGAATGAAGAAATAGTGCGCCAACAAATTTTTGGCACTCACTTCGAAAACCCAAACGCTTCTCATCGATGGATCGGAAAACAGCTCGGAATCGCACATTCAACCGTATCTCATGTGATCAAAACGTTCAAGGACCGTAAGACAACCAAGCGGAAAATGGTAGTGGCAAAAAACGTGGCACATCAAATCCGGAGAAAGCCAGGATGGTATTGAACCAATTTAAGCGTTATCCCAGCATTACATGTGTACAGGGTCCAGAAGGCACCGAACCGGAGCGATAAACAGAACTCGGTGGCCAAAACTCGTGCAAGAAAACTGTACAGGAAGTGGCTCACAAAACCATTCTGCATTGTAATGGACGATGAGACCTACATTAAAGCCGACACCAAACAAATTCCAGAACAGGAACACTACGTCGCCACCTCTAAGTTGGCCGTTCCGGAGAGGGTACGGAAGAGGAAACTGTCGAAGTTCGTCAAAAAATTCCTTGTCTGGCAAGCGATCTGCGGATGTGGCAAAATGAGTCAGCCCTTCATCACCTCTGGGACCGTCAACGGACAAATCTACAAGAACGAATGCCTCCAAAAACGACTTCTGCCCTTCTTGAGATCTCACGATGGCCCGACACTGTTTTGGCCGGATTTGGTATCTTGCCACTTTGCCCGGCCCGTCTTAGACTGGTACAAAGATAATAATGTAGTTTTTATACCAAAAGACGTCAACCCTCCAAACACTCCGGAACTTCGCCCAATTGAAAAATTTTGGGCAATCATGAAGGCAAAGCTCGTTAAAACTCCAAAACTGATAGAAAATGAACTTGAACTAAAGAAAGTGTGGTTAAAAGTAAGTAAGCAAGTCGGTCCTATCATTGCCCAAAATTTCATGAAAGGGGTCAAGGCAAAGGTGCGGGAATTTGGGTTGGGAGAAGAGGTTCAATAAACCAATGATGTCAAAACTTAACTATTTAGTAGTACTTTATTTCCAGAAAGTTTGAAAAGAATCGGGCTCAAGGAAAATTTTTGGTGACCTATTTTGTATGTCCAAATTTCATGGCAAGACTGAAATAAACATATTTATGTTCATTTACGAGTTGTCAAATCCAATATTCACATTTATTTTTGATACGAATAAATTCAAAACAACATACTTTTTAAACAAACTTAACTCCGGCGACCCCGGCGTAGTGGTTATCATTCATACCTCGTACGCCAAAGTCACGAGTTCGAATCTCACCCCAGGACAAGTTGCGAAAATACCCAAAAGGTATTTGAGTGACTACGATGGGAGTTGAACCAGCCTAGGGCTGAAAATCTCGATAATAAAGGAAAAAAAACAAACTTAACACATAGGGCAGGGAGCGACTTCTGTTCTAATCAGTTGTTAGGAAATAGTTCTAAAACTCCTATATTTTTTTCAGTTTTATTGATACGAACGTACACTCTATCTATCGGGTTAATGTTTCGATGCATAAATCATGATTGATTGCCAATTTATTACTGTCATTTTGAAAATTCAAAATACATCATCTAGAAAACCATCAGTTTCCTATCTAATGATGAAGTTCGCTCAAATATTGCCTTTGTGTGCTTTACATTTGTTTGCATGTACCGGAGGGCATGTCTTCATCAGCTTCATCTAGGCTTGTTGCCAGAGTGTGATATTGAACATTGAGTTAAATTTATTTCATATTTAGGTGATCTGAAATCACTTTTTATTTCACTTATGATTATATTGTCCATCATCTGACACTATCGTTTGCAACGAAAAATATGCTTCGGAGCTGTCCAATAGTGCTCAAAAATAAATAATGCTTCGCTGTTGAGCGGCAGCCATGGCATGACTGTTGCTTTTGAGAGAGTTCATGTTTCCTCTCTTCTTCGTTAACCATGGATATAGCGAACCAATATTGCAACGTGAAGCCTGCTGTCTGTTACATTTGTTTGTTTTTCAGAGACCGGATGAGTAAAACGAAGGAGTGGGTTGAGGACTAGCCTACTTAATTTCGCTTTCCCACACATGCATCACACTCATACAATATTGTTAGTTTCTGTACAGATAGCGGAGCTGAAGAAAACATTTTCATGGTCGGAAAGCAATCCGCATGCTTTCAATAAGTCCCTGCAATTGGGAACTTCATTCCATGGCTATGAAATTTTCTGAGTCTAATGCTCGTTTCTGAGGGTATGTTCCGATAGATAAGAAGTTAGCAGAGGGATTGACGTCTGAATATTAGCAGTTATTATAGATTACATACAGCTTCATCGAATGTGCTGAATAGACTGCCTAAACCCCGTTCCGTACCCTACATGTGGCTAGAACTAAAAAAATGTTTAAATGTGAATACATCTAAATATATTCGCTTTGACGATCATTTTCATCGCGTTTAGTTTCCATAATACAACTCATTTCGTTTAATTGAAATGTGTAGTTTAAAATTAATTTCGTGATCAAAACGATCTAGTAATCGGTAAATTTAACAAGAACCTTAGCAACATTTGCAGATTTTTTTCTCACATGGTTATAGCTTTGTACAAGATTACACACCTCTAGGTATTATAAGACATTGGTCAAAGTTATGATAAAATATGCCTTACATTCAACAGAGTTGCAAATATCTTTGCTTTTTCTCAATAAAAACACGAAAAAATTGAACGAAACAGGAAAATATGTTATATAGAATATCAAGACTTCCCATTCACTGCTATTTAATTCTCTTGGCTTCACAGTTTGTGAAAGCTCAAAACTGCACAGAAAGAAATCTTGTAGTAAAAACTACCATTTTACCCGACTACACGTATCTTCAAAACTACCATGAAATTTCAGTCAAATTTACTACGTTTATGGTAAAACCTTCAACGTTTGTGGTATATTTGCCAGACCTCATATTGATATCAACCGCACCATGGTTGATCTGATCGCAGGCATGGTAAAATCAAACGCATTTATAGTCACCTGAAAATTGTTGGTGATTGCGCTTAATTTAACCCTCAAATGGTAGTTTCTACTGCGGATTTTTTTTGCGTGTGGCTCTAATGGCTGAGAAAAATTCTATCTTTATACCAACAATGAAATCATGGTCAAGATGACTATTGCATATAATAGTTATGAATTTTAAGAATTTCTACTACATATAATGGTTATAATAACCATGAAAATTGATGAATTTACCACGTTCATGGCATTCTTGACTATGGTCATGGTTATAAGAACTATTCCAACATTACTCAAGTAACCACGAGGCTGTAATAGCATGCATATATAGGGTATATGTATTACGTCTAGTGCATCATTGAAGTTGGATTAAAGCTGAAAAGGGCCCCACTAAGATCGAACTAATGCTATATCTTTTGTAATGTCATAAGACAGTGCTAAAGTAGCATTATTGCATTGGTAATGCATCACTACATTCTGAAGCTAATCTAACGCTTCATTACTTGACAACTGTTGAATTGATGCGATCCCGCTTTACCGATGTTGGTTTTGGGTTGAATAAGTGCAATAATATAATGCTTGTGGTTACTTGGGTATGGTCAATGTTGAATCAACTATTTTTAATTGCCGTTTATACCATGATCATAGTCGGTTCATAATCACTATACTGCGATAGTCATCCTAACCCCAATAATGGTTAAGTTGACTATCAAATTTGTCTCTGTGTAAAAACATACCTCGACCTTACACTCAGGCAAATGCACTTAAGAAATTCAAAATGATAAACTTATGAAAACCCAAAACCGAAGGAATTTTTTGTTTCATAAGTCACTTATGCGTTTCATATTAGACGCCTTGGTTTTCACTATTTGGACGTAAGCCATTCATGAGTCACGAATTTGAAATTCATAAGGCTAGTTTTGAAAATCGACAGTGTTTATTTGAAAAAAAAAAATCAACATCATCATTTCTGCGCCTGCGCTAAAAAAGCAAGATGGAAGTCATCATCGAAGAGCAAGCGTTGCTACAGGATTTCCTTACCGAAATTCCCGCCGACTGTTTGACGTTTGACGTTTCTCATCACAGAGGGCCACCTTTGATCTCCTATTGTTCAAAAAATCGGCAGCGATCTTTTAAAAATGCATTGAGATCTAGTTTAATATTTTAAAAACTACATAGGGCAAATGACGGATTCGGCAGGACTTATCGTTTATCTTAGCCTATTATCGTCAGGGGGGTAAATAAAGTCGTAGAGAGCTATATTTTTGCAAAACGTTGCTTTGGAACATGATGTACCTTCATACAAAAACTCAGTGCTCAAGGACGTCATTTACCCCCCTGACGATAATAGGCTAAGACAAACGATAAGTCCTGCCGAATCCGTCATTTGCCCTATTGTATTCCATAAAAATACGTTTTCAATTTCATGCAAAAATATATAAATGTTATAATTATGCTTTTTGTTTTCCATAAGCGTGCCTACTAAAATTCATAATTCGGACTTATAGGTGTCTGATTTCTTTATTTAAAAATTCGTAAGGCACCCATATGAATTATGTTCTACATTGTTTTGATTTCTTTTCCAATGTCTTATGAAAAGCTTACGTTATGATTTCATCCAGAAAATCTGTTTCATAAGGTACCGCATTGGAATTCATGAAAATAACTTGTGACTGAACTTCATTAGGGGTTTTATTGAATTTCTTATGTGCATTTGCCTCAGTGTACGTATTACAGACACAAACCATAAGCGAAACGGTTCAAACGGTTCAGATCGTCTCGTGTGAGCCTACCTACTCCCATATTACACAATTTTGTTTGCTGGCCGGTTCGCCGCTGATGGTGTGAGTGCAATGACGTCTATATAAGGTCTGGGGCAACGCACTGCTTGCTTGATTGGAAGCAAAAATAATGTAAACATTGCTGAGCCGACGAGTGATGACGTAACACTATTGCACTTTCTATTGGCGGGCATAGGTTCAGATAAAAAAATCGGTTCAAACGTTTATTATGAATGCTGAATTGTAGAAATAATCATGATAAAAATGCCATTTATTGAGTAGAAGCATTTCCTACCGATAACATGCATCATTTATGGTGAATTTAACTGAGGTAATCGAGTTTTAGCCACACAAACGTTCAAACGTTGAGACTTGACAAGCGAGTAGAGATATAGAGCCAATTTTCCATCATCGGTAGACTGGAATCGGTTGAAAAATTTAGTTTTTTAGCGCATACAATGAACAATCACGGAGCAAACGAATCAATATAAATAGCATGACGTAGCACTTTGCGAGCTTTTGTGTAGCGTGCGCAACAAATGCAGTGGTATTAGTGTCATGAGCGAATTTTGCTCGTTTCACTAATTTGTTGTGGCTACTGCGCCAGACCTTATATAGACGTCATTGGTGTGAGTGTACGTTTTGACGTTTCTCTTTTTTTTGTCACATGTGTTTTGCATCTGCGCAAGGTTCCGGAATATATTTTTGCCGGGTCGTCGTCTGGTCTCTTTTTCAATCCTTCCTAATCACTCGCGTTGTGAAGTCCGTGCGTTCTCGTGTTCACAGTTTTCGTGCATTGGTGAATGTGATTTTTTTTTTCTAGTAAAAATCTACCGTGTGTGATCCGCGTTACGAATTTGCGAACCCGAACATGTCGGCCAATTCAGTGCTTTTGGATTTCTCGCTTGACCCGACTCGCATCAACGATGAATTGTCCCGCAAGGATGTGGTCAAGTTGTGTAAGGAGCACTTGGAGAAGTTCATTTCCGGCCTGAAGATCACCTACGACATGCTGACAGATGATGGATATCTGTGCATCCTGAATGGCCCGGGCGCAGTCATCACGACGATTCGCTTTTTCAACCAAGGCCTCATAACCATCAACATCGAGTACTACCGGGCCGAGTGTGATGCACCAAAAATTTCCTTCGAAGTATGAATCCGTTTAATGACTTTTTCACTCGAGACTCCTCCGTGCCGAAAATGAAAGCACAGATTTCTTGTGCCTATTTTCGTACTCTAACTTTCTCAAGACAAAAAAAAACTAAATAGGTTTCCAAAATAGAAGGTCATCGTTTTTTGTACGCGTAATATCTATGACGTTGAAGCGAATGGTTAAGTTCAGCCTTTTGGATTGAAAATGGAAAAAAAAAATCGATATTTGAGAGGCACATCGCTTCTTCGATATTCACAAGTAAACTTCTTCGCTGTAAACCTGACACCGAGATTGATTGGTTGACGTTTTAAACTGGCCTCCCTGCAACTAATAATGGATTGTTTGATAGATATATCCTACCCAATCGTTTATAGTCGTACGAAATTCCATATTGACACCATGGGTAAAGTTTTGAGATTACATATCTAATGAAAATTGTGTTGGGGATCATAAACAAGCCCTGCATATTAGGCTGAGCGTCACAAGGTTTTCAAACTTCTTCTAAGTTGTAACTTGTTTATTTAGTTGTAACGATAACTTGATAGTGTACACTTTCTATCATGTCAAGAAAAAAGTAATCTAAGCGAATAGTGGTGTGATTTCGTTTTGAATATTCCCCAAAGCTGATGGAAATTTTCGAACAGCTCTCAATTTCCTTTGGAAATTTTCCACTGTTGCATCTTTATTGGTGGATTTTATTCGAAATCGGCAGCTTGCGGTACTATAGGGAATATAAAAACGATAAGTTTTTACATCACTATAGATCATTGCACCGAATCTATTAACCTCACTTTTTTGACAGTTCAGGGAGCTTGTTTACAAGGTGTTAGAATTTGAACCGCTCAAACGAAATTTTTCATTGGCTTTTTCCGGATTCTGTACGATTAGATTCAGGAAATGATGTAAAAATAAGCACTGGTGTCTGTTTTCCGGCAAGTTTACTTCAATCGCAACAATTTCTGAGCACAAAATCTCAAACCGATTTTACCGAAAATATTCTAAGTCCACGTAAACAAGCTCCCTGAACTGTCAAAACTGCATTGATGACGCCTTCGTGCAATGATCTATAGACGAACAGAAGTTGTTAAAAGAAGAAGACAACGAGTGGTGATAAATCTGACAGCTTCCATGGAATAGGACATAAAGAATAGGACGAAAATTTTAAAATGCTTCTATAAAAATCAAATGAACTGCTAATTAAAAGCGGTTTGTTGTATGATGGATAAAACATCCAAAACTTCACAATAGTGGCATTCATTAATTTTGCTGAAATGTCTTTATTGACAATATCATTTCAGAGAGAATGCAATGGGGCCTAAAATTGACCCAGTCTTGATGTATCAGTTGTATCAAGGCGGGCCTGAGCTTTAATCCATCAAAAGTCGTAATTGTACCATTCACTAGGAAATGAAAGTTTAGTAGAAAATCTTTTCAGCTAGGAAGATTGGAAATCCATCTTAGTGAACAGGTGAAATACCTAGGAGTGATACTAAATGCCAAACTGAACTGGAATGCTCATATTGAGTTTGTGATCGGCAAGACAACCAGTGCTTTCTGGATATGCTCAAAAACATTTGGCAGAAAATAGGGCCTAAGAGCAAAAATGATAATGTGGATTTATACATCCATAATTCGTCCAAAACTAACGTATGCTCCGCTTCTATGATGACCAAAAACAAGAGAGGCTATTGCCCAAAAAAAGCTCCATCAAAATCCTTTAATGCAATTCTAAATCTAACAGTATGCTTAGACTCAAACGGCTGAAAACATTCCAGTCTGGTGACTTAGTCGTATTTCCTGAGCCATTTCACAAAGCTTTCAAAATGGGCCAGTGATGTGTTTGAATGGAGACTGGATGAAAGCTGTGATGGTGAAAACCATGACATCCCTTACAGATGTCACGTATAGATTGGGAAGTCGGAGGTCCCACTGTTCGTCATGGTTCCATAACATTGAAGAAGAAATACAGACATGCTAATGTGTGTATTTTTACAGACAGCCAAGCGGAACTCAAAGCATTATAAATGTATATCCAAACTTGTCTAAGAATGCAATCTTTCACTGCGAAAGGTGTGCCAAGAGAAATCCGTGAATTTATTCTGGACTCCGGAAGACTGTGGCATTGACGGCAATGAAAGGGCAGACAAACTTTCTAAACAAGGGTCAAATGCATAATTTATTGGCCCAGAATCTTTCTGTGGTATATCATACTGTGCCATAAAAACGGAACTGAAATCTTGGGAAGAACAAAGGGTGATGACCAACTGGTTGGTTACCACAAAGTGTGTTCAATCGAAAAGGTTTATAATTCCAAACGTTACAATAAGTAAAAAGCTTTTGGAGCTCAATAAGAGAGTTCTTTGTGCCAATACTGGCCTCGTAACCGGACATTGCCCGCATATTTATTTATTTGTCGTCAATCAAAAGTAGACCGTTTTGTTACAATAGTGCTTACATTTTATGTTTCACTTATTATACAGTACGCCTTAGAAAACTAACACATCAG
>JASCZW010007081.1:0-74653 GCA_034211315.2 Aedes japonicus | reverse complement strand
TTGTGTTCAATTTTCCTTGCAGCACCGAGATCAGCGAACCAATTTTCTTCAACAAAGCATCGCCGATTACCTTTGCCGGGTGCATCTGCTTGGGTGTGCGAGACGTTTCCTGTGGAAAATAGATCTGTAGGTAGGTTGTTCGGTTTTATTTGGCCGCGGCGGTAGCTGGTGTTTGTGCCGATGCGGTCGACCCGGAAATTGGCATGTGGTTTCATACGCGTCACTTTGTACAGTTCGTTGCGTGTTGTGGGTGCGTATGGTTTTTGCGGTACATATTGTGGAGGGCCGTGCGAAATTTTGGGAAGCGGAGTTAATTAAATTTTTAGTGTTGATGAAATTGTTTCTATTCGGTGGGATTGAAATAGATAGGAATGGTTCGGTGCCTAAGGCGGTGGCTTGGCTTAGGAGCTGGTTGGGGAGTGTACGGTTTGTGTTGAACCGGGATATTAAATATCACATGAAGCAAGTCCTTTTCGTATTTTTCAAATAATGAATTTGTATTGAGATTGTGTTCGTACAACATTATAGTGAAAATTATATGAAAATTGGTTCTTCTATTTCTTAACTCATTATTGTGGATAAAGTAGCAACATTATTTTACCCAATTTAAAGCTGGAAGTGTCTTTTACGAAATATTGTTGAGTTGACCAATTCAGGGTTTTCTTGTATGTATGTTAATTAATTTATCATTTTAAAATGACATGATTGACGAATGAATAATAAAATCAGGACTGTATAGAGAATTTTATTTTCAATTCCGAAATCTTGTTGAAAATGTAAATTCTTGCATTGTTGCTTGTTCGTTAGCTCCGTTTGTGAAGATTTCTTAGACACCGTATTTATTGTAGAAATTATGCATTAAAAAATAGCGACTAAATGTTCCGATTAATAATGCGATTAGTGCTTCCCAAAAGTTGCCGCCTCCAGTAAAAAGGACCACAAGTATGACGACGTGGTCATTTTTCACTTTCACTTTTTTTAAACACTATTTAAAAAAAAACTTTTTTGAGCGTATTAGTAGCACGATTGTGATTGGGAAACTAGGAGAATTTAAAATTAACACTTCATTTGATCCCTTTTTAAAAATAAAAAAAAAACATTGAAACACTTTTTCAAATTTTCGCTAGTAAACGCGAGCAAATTCCTTTGAATTCTACTACGAGCTTATCTTTTGACATTAGACACATTAGATTCTAAAGAGAAGCGGTAACGATGTTGACTGGTTCTATTTCAGAGTGTTTTAACAATTGTGTTGCCACAAACATAGCTTAATCAGTCGCAATTTTGGCGTCCTGCTTGTTTGGCTACATCTGTTATACTCTAGTGGATAGACAACTTATTCTAGCATTGATGATGATGTAGTATTATAATACTTTATTCCGCATTAAAATAATTTTAACTGACTTAAACCGGTATTTAATAATAACAGTGAAATCATTTTGTTGGTTTAAAAGGTATTATGTCAATATTAGTAGAGGAGTTCCGCTTCAGGTTGCCAATCTGAGAGAGTTTAAATTTGGTAAGTTCGTTTGCTTTCGGAAAGTATTTTGATGTCTGGTTTTCTTTTATTTCGCTAACCAACTCCGAAAGAATCGTAAATCACGTCATATAAAAAAGGAAAATCATGACTTTTGAACTGCTTGAACGACTTTTTTGAATGAGTTATAAAAAGTTCATCGCTAAAAATGAAACATGAAATAATTGTATAAGAGGAAAATCAAATAATTGTATAAGAAGAAAACATAAACGTTATAATTTTTGTGGTAATGGATCACAATGTCTTAATTTTTTAATATATTTAAAAAAAACTAAGGTATTTCTACGTTATGCATCAAAACATTTATTTTTTTTATGTATATATGAAGTTTTTTTAATGTAAGGTAAATTGAGGCGAACACTAAAAAATAAAAAAAATCAAACTGAAACGCATCTTTAAAATATCACTTTTAAACGCGTGCAAATTTCTTCAAATTCCACTAGAAAAAGCTCACCTTTTGAAATGTTGGCCTATTTCGCCTGTGACTAACTGACTTCTTCGATGTCGAGTGCTCGATTTGAAATGGACATCGCCGTAGGTCTAGTATTTTTAAAAGAAGTGTTTGTGTATGTTTGTATGCATTTTATTTTCTACCTATCGGATGACAAGGCTATCACATCTCGACGTTGGTGTACCTTAAACACAAAAAAATAATGATGATGTTGTTTGAAAAGGAAATAATTTCTCATCACCATGAGGCTCTTGATATAAACCGCACTTATTTTTTTGCTAGAACAAAGTTGTTAAGAGAAAGTATTGATAGTTCCGTTAGCGCACAGCAGGCTGTGAATATTGAATAGAAGCAGTTTTGAAATTGAGCGGAGGGCATTGTGAGGAAGTATTTCGAAACAAGCACACAATCTTTTGCCAAGCACCCCCGTGCGGAGTAGGTCAAGGCAGGAACGAATCCACCACCTTGACTGGCAAAATAATGTGCGCTTGATCGTGCTCATATACTACCGGTAGCTTAAATTGTTCTAACGAACTGTCTATTCACACTCCCAAATCCCCTACACGGGAGAGAAACTATCTCCCGCTCATTTGGGTGTATTTTTGGCATACGACTTCTGCTTTACCTAACATATGGTCCGAAAAAAATCACACCTACCAAAATCCGTGAGCACTGGAAAAACCTTGTGGTAGCTTGAAAACTACCAGGTCCCAGGGCTTATCTGGATCTTTACCCAAACGGGAAAGATGCAAACCAGTGTTTCCAGGGGTGATGTGGACCAGAAGTGTATTTAAACCCACTAGTAGTAGCATTTTAACTTTTAATTTGACACCTTTCCTTATTTTCATACGATATAGAATTTGTATAATTTCAATTAAATTACTTCTACCCAAAGAATCGTCTATTAATTTCAATACTTTCAATACTTTTTTGGAAAAGTTTCACACAGTTTCTATATTTGGTCTGGCTGTTAATGGCAGAGATGCAAATATTTTTGTATACTTGTAGAACAAAAAAGAAACCATGCAAGGATCAGCATGCCTATGCTTGGAGCCTGATGCAAATCCACGTCTCATGGCGACGCAACCTGGATAGTCAGGCATCTTGGCCTCTGGTTGGAACAAGACCAAGTAGCCGCCCTTGAAATACCTACGTGGACGAAGCACATGCATGCGAGTATCATCTAAGGCGGTATGTTCATAACAAATCAAAAGTAATACCAACAGTGTGGGTAAGTAAATCAGTTAACATTCCCAAAACTACATACACATCATTCATACAAACATAACTAGGGTAACGGGATATAATGTAAGCCTAGCTCCTTGATTCGGCCTATGTACCAAATATGTCATTATTTCGGCGATAATCAACAAAATCATGTTGCTATCAGCATGACCGATTTATTTCAAAGCAATTGAGATATCATTAAACAATTCATAGTTGTACACTTCCGCGTAATTTTCGATTTCATTAACTTTTTAAACACCAAGACTTTACTGGTTAAGCTGAACAGATTATCTACACGATCTTCGAATGATCTAAATTTGCCAAAATTGAACCTATAAACCAAATGCAGCCAAGATGTACAAAATATAGTCACACGTTATAAATTAACAGGTCACATAGGTAAAATAACAATGATTTAACAAGAAAACGGTGGACCCAATGTTAGGGACATATTTTTTTCTATGTTCCTAACTATGGTCTGTTGTATGAAAAGTGTAGTAAAAATGTTGTTATTGGTAACATTTACAATGAAAATGTCTGAGTTTCGGTTGAATGTTTTTCATATAGCTCATTTTAACACAAACTTAAAGAACAAAATCTGTGTAGAGTGAATTATAATGTTTTGATTCCCGAATGGCCGCTAAATCATAGGTAAAAATAATTTAAGTGTTTTTAGCAGTTTAAGTCTAGTTTGATTTGTGAAATTTTTTTTTTTTTTTGATAAATCGAATACAGCTGGCAACGCCTTGAATCGAAAAATCAGCAAAATAACGTACCTAGACACATTTAATAACAAATCCTTCGATTGGGACGAACTTGCATCCATGAATAGACCCAATTTGGTACCCATAAACCGACATCACATCCGTATCCCTCGATAACTTCTTACTTTATAAAACGAGTTGTGTAACTTTTCGTGATACATACTACCAGATGGCTTATTCTACATATCTTAGCAAGTGTATAGCTAGTTAAGTTTTGTTTCCAGCTCAAATACTTTATGAGTTATAATCAAAAATGTAATCGATTGTTGCATATTAGGCTGAGCTAAGGGACACATACCCTATATATTTAAAAACCGCCCACAAATACCCATGTCCAACAGAGCAGCTTATTTTCTCGATGAGTCTAACGCCAAATACTTTGTTCCATTTGAGAGCGTAGAATAAGGGAGATAGCTATTACATTGTCACACCTGTGCTATATGAAATTGCGCAGATACCAAAAACTGCACTGACACAAATATCACTAACAATGTAATGACACCAACAAGTACAAAAACATGGACTTTAACAAATACCTGAACAACAAAACGCGTACACTGACTGATACTGAATCCCACAAATTTTCAAGAAGATTATGTGAGCTGATTTCGAAAGCCCGGTGTTTATTTGGTCACCTTAGATTAATCCTTCCGGCATAATCACTTGAGAATTTTTAAAAACCAACCCCGATCATTGCAATCTTATGGGGATAAAAAAAATATTGCGAACAAGTCAAGCCAAACATTGCATTAGGTTTTATGTAAAATTTGTGTCAAATCGAGAAAAACAGGATTGAACGTTTTAGTTAGTTTTTTAAATAGGTCCTAAGAAACAAATGTATCAATTTGTTATAGAATCACATTAGTAAACACCAAGGGCAACATGTGCTTTGTAATCCCGACGACGGTTTACTTTGAAAACCATAAAAAAAAAAATTGAAGTTACAATAATGATTTAAAAAAAAATATTAAAACCTTCCATCCTATTTTATCGGTTTGGCAAAAATGTTGCTTGAAGTGGTTGAACATTAACCATCCAAACGGAGAGCTTATCGTTTGTTTTCATTATTATAACAATCAGCACACGCGTTTTAAGAAAACAAACTGTAGGTCCTATGTACATCTGTCAACGTTCTAAACGAGGCGTAAACAACGAATTTGTTTGCAATCTTCCATGCGCCATACAACAATGTGTGCAATATTTCATAAAGCAGACTAGATTTAGGGGTTATCGGACTTAATTTTTTTTTTCTTAAAACATCTTTATTATTTGAGATTTGTAAAAAAATGAGAATTACAACTTTTCATGTATCATTCATATACATAAAAGTAATAATTATGTAAGAGTCTCAGCTTAAAAAATCTGCTCAACATATGTTTAAATATGTTTTAAAGTTGCTCATGAATGCTTTTCTGTTGTTCCATCTATAATCTCTAATGATTTTTTGATACGAATATAAGCTTGGGTTCTTATAATGTACAACATTGTATGCCATTGCTTCAGCTACTATAAATAATGCAGCTTTTTTCCTGTAGCCTTTTTTACTTATACCATAATACAAAATTTCTTCTGGCGAGCGTAATTTAATTTTAAAATTTTTCCTTATAATATTTCCAATCCAATTCCAGACTATTACGGAGTCTCGTATCAGGCTTATTACAAATTTCACAAATATTGTTATCTACTTTGTTCGTGTAGTTGTACATTTTAACTTTGTTTGGAATAACATCATTGAAAATTAAATATAGAACTGATCTAGCATTGGAACTAAGAAAGTTTTGATTAATGTTTTCCCAAATACAGTCCCACCAAAAATGTGGGTATTTTTCCTGAATATTTGGTACAATTTGCATCTCGTTTATGAAAAAATCGTACAAACATTTATTACTTTCTATACAATCGTGATTTGCGAGTTTCTTCGCCTCTTGGATTCATTTTTTACCATTTAACGATAACATGTTTTGATTGCCTTGATTTAACAGAAAGTGTTTAATTTTTTTGCCTGATTCAAACAACAAACTCCTTATAAATAGTGCTTTGCATTGATTTTCAGGGTCAATTAATTTTAGACCTCCTTTGCTATATTCGAGATACAACTGATTTCTATTAACTTTAAAGAAATGTGTGTTCCAGAGAAAATAGCCTGACTTTTTCTTTATTGCAGCCAAATGAGCATTATCAGGAGGCAAGATGTGAGAAACGTACCAGAGCTTTGATAAAAGAAACGAGTTTAAGATTGTGTTCCTTTCTAGCAAATTTATCCTCCTCGCACTATGTAACTGGCATGTAGCGGCAAATGAGTTCAATAGTTTGTCAAAATTGCATTTTATCATATCTTTCCATTTATCTTTGAATATTACTCCCAAAATCTTGATCTGTTGTTTCTCTTAAATCATTTGTGGGCCCAACTTACAGTTTTTAAACCTTATGTAGCCTGATTTCTCAAAGTTAATACTAATTGCAGCTTGTAGTGCGAAATCTTTTAAGATTGACATTTCAAGATCAAATTCGTAATCATTCCGACGATCAGCGTTAAGTCATCTGCGTGTTTGACCATCACCTACTAGCGACTCCATGCAAACCTTGAGTCGGGTTGCACAAATTTTAACGAGAATCTTATAATCTGTATTCAGCAGACTGATTGGCCTGTAGTTCTGCAAGTCATTTTGGTCCCCAGACTTCGGAATCAAAATGAATATTCCCTTTGCAAAGTTTTCTTGTGGGGGAATAAAACCGTCTAAAAATCCATTGAAAAGACGTAACAAATCATATTTCAATGAATCAAAATGCTTCTCATAAAATTCATCGGCGAGGCCATCAGGCCCTGTCGTTTTCTTTTTCGTTGCACTTTCGATGGTTCTACGCAACTCTTCCTCACTAATTAGTTCCACAAGGTTGTTTCCAAGATCTCGGGGTAACACTTAACCGATATGTCGAAGCGCTGCGTACTCAGCTTGCTGGATTGAAGGTTTCCGAAACTGCTTTTCAAAATGATCCTGTACTAACTGTTTCGTACTCAGACCATCTGGTGAATGCAATTTCATTACGGGTGTGTTGAAACCACGCTTCACCAACTTCGAAACCTGCTAAATA
The DNA here is from genome assembly GCA_034211315.2 of Aedes japonicus. Lineage (NCBI taxonomy): Eukaryota > Metazoa > Arthropoda > Insecta > Diptera > Culicidae > Aedes > Aedes japonicus. The sequence goes on along the minus strand of JASCZW010007081.1, from coordinate 67,581 downwards.
CTCAATTTTTCGTTTCCAAGCATTGTGGATGGTTGCACCTTGCTACGGAAATTGGGTAAACGCTGCTCTTCGACCTCGACAATTGCAGATTTGACCATGCTCATCCTGTGTTGCACACTCAATCCTGCTGCTTGCTGTTCGATCAATTTGTTCAGCTCACTGTAGTGTTTCGCCTTCTTCCCAAGTAGCACACTACGATCAACATAAGTTGTAGTAACTTGAATATGACTTAGCAACAAGTGTGCTACTAGGGTTCCTCGCATTAGCCTGATTGAAGTCAAATGCCTTATTCTTGTAGTACTGCTTCGCCTTGCTTTTGAAATCGTACGACGACCACTCTGAAAAGTTTAGCTCATGCTTACGACGTTGTTTTAACTCGGACATGACTTGAATGAATCCCTCGGAGGTAGCTTCATCCTTCAGCAAGAAGTCATTTATTTTCCAATGACCTCTACCAATGATGGGAACGGCATTCTGAATGTTTATCTCGAACGTAAGGACAACGGCATGATGGTCAGAGAAGGGGACTGGAAGTGTGTTGTTTTTTTGGCCCGATGAATGAACTCTTTGTCACAGTAGATCGGTCTAACCGGGAGGCCGAGTTGTGCCTTAAGAAGGTGAATTGACGGGATGCGGATCCTAGGACTACCAATTTGAACAGACTTACTAGGTTACGAAGCCCTTTACAGTAGACCTTGTTGTTGCTTTTCATATCTGGCCCATCCAGGATACAGTTAAAATCCCCTCCAAGACCAACAGGTTTCCTTTGCACAAATGTGGAGATATCATATTTTTAAAGAGATCGTCCCTTTTAGCATTGTACTATGATCCAGAGTGACCATAGATATTGACTAGGTTCAATCCGTCGACCACCACCGAGATGATGCGCCCACAGGGATCCATCATAATCTGATCGAAGGGAATAGTGTTCCAACGTTTTGCTCACTGCGATTAACAATTGCGTGATGGGAAGGCAGGAAACTGAAATCGTTGAACGACACTTCCTGGAGAAGAACCGCATCCAAATCGTTCCTCAAAATAAATTCCTTCAGCAGGATTTTTTTCGATTCTATCGCAATAGCATTGATGTTCACGGTGCAGATTTTCCTCACATAGTTCATTTTGTTTGTTGACAAAGTATCTGAGAGTGTTGAGTGACCGGTAATTGGGACTGCCGATAAAGAAGATCCGTTGACATTGCCTGTAGTCGTATGCCGTAGTCAGGTGATATCGAACGCCACTAACATCTCTTCACATTGCTTCGTGATCTTCGATCATCTCTTCGTCGCTTGATTCATGTTCGGAAGGCTTGGCAGCCATGTTCGCTTCATCCACGGCAATTGTTACCTCTTGTTCTAATACCTCAACGATGGGATTCTCCAATGCCTGGTTCTGCAGCGGGTTAGACGCGATTATCGTGGCCCTTTTTGACAACGAGACTAACGTGACCATCGACAGCTCCAATCTGTCATCGCTTTTGGACGATGATGCCGCTCCCTGAACAGCTCCAGCGTAGGTGGTTTTGCTAGATTGAGCCTCGCTCTCCATATGGCTGTGCACCGCCGCAACGTTTTGCATTGTCCCAGCTTCCTGTCTAACCGTTGCGGGAACCTCCTCACCTCCTTCCCTTGACCCTTGATTAGCGTTGTTCTGTGGACACTTAGCTTTCAGGTGCCCCTCCTGTTTGCACAAAAAGCATCTCAGCCTTAGGCCCTCATAGTAAATTCTCCCTCGTCGGTTGAGAAAGTGGACAGTTGCTGGAATTTCCTTTTTGATATTCATAAAGACTCCTCGGACACCAGTGAAGAGATCCAAATCCAATTCTGCAGGAAATTTCTCGCAAATCATCCGTTTCACGTTTCCATACTTTCCAAATACCAACGACACATCAGTATCGGATATCTCCGGCCGCAAATCGAAAATCCTCACGTACCGGGTACATCCTCCAGCGACTGACATACGGACTTCAACCGTCTTCCCGTTGGAGTAACGGAACGTATGGATTTCGGGGTTATGCAAAAGGACTTCCTTCATAGCTCGCTCAGACCTGAACTTGATGCAGACGATCCGTTCATCAGAAATTTTGTAGCCTGGTTCCATGTCCGCTTTGTCAGCATCAAACCCCTTGATAAATCGGCCGATTTCCACGACGGTTGGCCCAGCAGCACCATCTGGGAACTGGAAAACCAGTGTGTTTTTTTACGATTTCACTGGACATCTTGCTGATTTCTGTTCCCTTAATAAAGTAGCCTGTTAGGGCTCACAAGGAACCAAAACACGAACGATATAAGTGAGTATGTGTGTTACTCTCAGCGCGGAGATTGATCATATCCGTCTTCTCGCAAAGAGAACGGATCATAAACTGTATTAACATGAAATATCTTCTTTTTTTTTCTGCCAAATCTGTCATTCCTTTTATGTGCATTAGACACGGCAGAAAATTCAATGTTTTGTTTTATCTGTGTACTACGATAGGGCTGGAGACCAAGTCAATCCAAAGATCGCCACGTTCGACACCATGGCAGACATAGGTTGGGATGGCGAGTTGCGGAAAACTAAGAATAGCGTGCTTTGATTCTTTCTTCGGCTCCCGAACTGCCAATTAGGACCTTTCAGCATCGTCAAGTTTAAAATCAAGTCAGGATAGCTTAATTTTGATCATCTTGAATAACCCACAAATTGGTTACAAAACTACATCCTATTTCATCATGATTCCTGATCTCAAATACAGAAATGTGAAAAATGAAGAAGTCGATGGATGTCAGATCACCGCTGTAATCGGATTCGTTCAAAACAAAATGATGCTTTCAACGCAATTGCGTTTTCAAAAGAACATGAACACGGTCTCAAAGCTCTTCCAGACTACTTTCATTCATTAAGCCCATTGCGCCCATTGTTTGCATTACAAACGGATACAATGTTTCCACTTTAGTTTCTATATTTATCACAAAGCTTACAACTCCGAACAATCAGCAGTAGGCAATCATCACCGCCATCAACACGGTTCGTCTATCATCGGTTGCATGCATCAATCTATTGCTGAGGTGATTTATACCAATGCCTCTGAAGAGCTTTCGCGTGCACGGGAGATAAATAGAGTTCACCAAAGTGCAACCAAACAAGTTCGCTCTATCAACCGCGCTTTATCTCCGTAATATTTTTTTCTTTTCTTCTATTTCTTCCCCACGTTCGTTTGTCTCTATCGGACTTCAAAGACCATCAAAGTGTATTTCTGCGCGGTGGCGGGGCGGGGGACGGTGGCTCTGCGCGGCGAGAGAATATTACAATTAGATGCACTCCAACAGCAGCGAGCAAAGTGCATCAGCGCGCGAACACAACAAAACCGGGTGTTGCATTCCCAGTCAGCAGAGCGAGCAATGGCGGTTTGGCTCAAATGGAAAAGCTCCCGCAAAGTAGGGTAATTGGAAGAAGCGAGCAATCTGCAATCTCCATGTTTATATGTTTATGATTATCAACAAATGGTTCAAATGGTAGTTACTGCACTGGCACTGACTGTGCTCTCACTCTCGGGTGCTCGGGTGGCTCTCTGGGGGGTGGGTGGTAGGACCAACCCTTTGCTATCGCCTATCCTTTGCTTTGCCAACACCAACCAGATAGAGGCATACAGGCGAATGTGATTTATGCCATGGAAATTATATAACAGCTTAAACGGATTTAAAATCTATTATGCTGCGAATTGTTGCGTCTAAATGTGTATTTACTGTTACTGTCTGTCTGCTCTGTTGAATAGCGTAATCTCCGAGGCCACCGGGTGAATCAGCTTCTCTAGATTCGGTTCTAAAATTGTCCGCCAGCTCTCGTGGGCGCAGGGAGCTGATTTGTGGGACTTGATTTTCGAAATGAGCGAAAACCGAGCTTTCCCATTCAAGGTTCGCTGCAGATTCGAAGCAGGTCATTCACGAAAGGTACGCTCCGATATGTACAACAAACTACGTTCCGACAATGGGTCCTGCGGAAAGAATGCTCTTTTTGTTTTTCTTCGAACGCCGCCAACCATGAAAGATAGTGTTCCGAGTCATTTTCCAGTGTTTTCGCTTTGCGTTGTTTTTCACTCATTTCATCCAAGTCAGCCGAGCGTGGAGTAAGGGACTTGACAGACAATGCGACGGCGACTAAGCAGAGTGCAGCGAAAGTAGAAGAAGGACTTTCACTGGACCATTAGATTGTTTACGATGCTGCTGAAGTGGAGACACGGTTCTCCTGCTGCTGGAAGTGGATATCTGCAGTCCAGATTGGAGCGAAGTACGTACTCAGCTGGGTGGTTGGTGAGCGTGAAATTGCAGTTTTAGAAATGTAACAATTTTCGCTCGGCCTTGGGAAAGATGAACGGATGACATGGGAGCCATTTGAAACGTCAAATTAGTCTGAGCACGTGAACAAAGCGATGAGTGTTTCGAGGAATAAACCGGCAGGATTTAGGAACTCAATTGGAACATTCATTAATTCACTATCTCATGAATCTATCATCTGTATAATTTAACTTTCCTCTTTAACTTTAGCATTCCTGCGATGCTCTGGATTCTAGCCGGGATTTCAATTGTCTCCTGTGACGTTATAACGTGCCCACTAGAACATTGCAACCCTACACAGGTCTCCTGTTTCTGTCTTAATCGACTGATCCATTGCAGAGCCCCAAACGATTATGCCGTACCGAAATAACTAACAACCCGATTTGGCACTCCATGGAGTGGTCCTCGAGAGCAACTGTAGGTGGTAGCAGCAGAACACTTACCACCTGCTGATGGCCGTTTTGACTCGCCTGAGCTATCTGTGCATGTTTGTTACGACAATCTCGAACAACAATAACAACAACCGGCTTTGTTTCTCCCCTATCAGCCGAGAGCCCAGAATGGCACATGTACAATGAATTATTCAATTTTATTGTCTCTTTCGAGGACCTTCCAAGGAGTCTTCACCGCCAGTCAGTCAGTCGGTCGGTTGGTTGGTTGGTTGTTTCGTTCCAGAAGGGGGTGGATTTGGCTAATGGCTTTCCCAGGCTGTGCACCGAGACTCGAAGACTCGCTAAATCTAGGCAGACATCGTGGGAAGGACTCGAGAAGGAAAAGTTACGCCACCTAACACAGCTTTAATGGCTCGGCTGCTTCAACAACCCGAACGAAAGAAGAGAAGCTAATCGAACCATCCGTCTCTGAAGGAACCACTCCCACACCCACACCCACACACTCATAATGAGGAAAGTGTTTTATGAGCCAGAGCAAAAATTCCATCCGGCAGATTTGTTCATCACTAATTTGTTATTTTTATCGGAAATTAATGCTAATAGGTCCCATCCGAGTGCTTTGGGGGCGGAAAATTGGAGCAAGTTAGAGACGTTGAGGCAATGGGACGAAATAATGGATTGATTAAATAATTATGTAGCAGTGGATAATCTACCGAGCAAGCAACCAACAATGTCGTGTTTTTGTGCTTCAGTCTAGCATATGTACAAACAACATGTTCCGCGATGGATACACACATTGGGTGTCAGATATCGGCCCCGCGCGAAGTCCATCCGGCACTGTTGTTGTATTTCAAGGCTAGCTAACAGGCAAACACTCAGCGGGATTGGAATCCGGTCCGGAGATGCAGTATCAATATTGTCCCAGGGGATAAACCTACTCGGGGTGAAGTTGATTTTGCCATTCGGTGGATTATGCGGATGATCTTCTAGTGAAGCTTTAATGTCGAGTTAAAATAGAGATAACTGGGCGAATGATTGAGGAAATCTTAATAAAGTCATAGCATCCGTTATTTTTTGCGTATTAGGTCTGTTAAATTTGATGGGCTTCTGAGTTCTTATCATCTTCACATACATTTTTGAGTTCTCAGCCAGTGTACAGTGGGAAAAGAAAGTGCCCGAAATGCGAAAGAATTCTATATCTCAGCTCGAAGTGGAACGATTTCTGTAAATGTAATCTTAAATTGAAAGAAAATTTCTAGCCAAGCGAAACCTTTTTTTTTTTCCTGTATTCTCGATTTTTTTAGCCCGTCGCTGGTTCATTTCCCGTCGTAGCCGCTCAAACACCTTTTGGGTATTTCAGTAACTTGTATGGGGGTGAGATTCAAACTCGTTTCTTTGGCGTGAGAGGTATTGGTGTAAACCACTACGCCGGGGTCGTACCCGACCGCACGGAACTGCTTGGGGAGCAAATAAGCTCATTTTATCCTGGTGCCCTTAATATTTCCTTGTTGTTCAAAAATTTCATTGCTCGGTGTGACTCAAGATCAATAAAATAATGCTAGTCCTATGTAAAATTTTAAAAGAATCAATTGTAGTATGTTTCGTTTACCGCACGGCTCTGTGAATGAAGATATAGCTGATTTCTGATTCCTCTTATATTTTCATGTTTTGTCACAATTTCTTTGCTCGGTGACTCAAGATCAATCGATTGAGATTGGTTTAATTTACCACACGGCTCTGTGAACGTAGATATGGCTGATTTTACCCTGATTCCCCTAGTAGAGTTTATCATAAATTTCTTTGGTCAGAGTTACACAAGATCAACAAATTAAGGCTTGTCCTTCGTAAAAATTGCTGAGGAATCGATTGACAATGGTTTTGTTTACCGCACAGATATGATATGGTCGATTTTACCCCGATTCCCCTAATATTTCTGAGTTATTCAGAGATTAATATGTTCGGTTTGGCACAAGATCAACAAAATAAGACTAGTCCTATGTAAAATAGCCTGAAAAATCGATTGCAGTTGGTTTCTGATGATTCCCTTAACATTTTCGTTTTTTTTTCAGAAATTTTTTGTTCGGTGTTTTTCTAAAGCCACAAAACAAGGTTAGTCCCATGAAAATAAAATAGCTATTTTCAGGCTATTTTACATAGGACTAGCCATCTTTTATTGTTCTTGAGTCACACCGAACAATGCTCGGAATAACACAAAAATATTAGGAGAATCGGGGTAAAATCGACCATATCTTCGTTCACAGAGCTGTGCGGTCAACGAGACCAATACCAATGGAATCCTCAGCAAATTTTAAAAAGGACTAGTTTCAATTTGTTAATCTTGAGTAACTCCGACCAAAGAAATTAATGATAAACACAACACTATTAGGGGAATCAAGGTAAAATCAGCCATATATACGTTTACATAGCCGTGCGGTTAAATGAAATCAATCTAAATCAATTCTCCAGAAAATTTTACAAAGAACTAGCATTATTTTATTGATCTTGAGGCACACCGAGCAATGAAATTTAGGGAACAACAAGGAAATATTAGGGCAACCAGGGTAAAATGAGCTCATGAATGAAATAGAATGAGCAATGAAATCACGTCCATTCGATTCCTTAGAAATTTTCCTTCAAGTTAAGATAACATTTACAGAAATCGTTCCACTCCGAGCTGAGATATAGAATTCTTTCGCGTTTCGGGCACTTTTTTCCCACTGTGCAGTCTCATGCTTTTAGCAACCGATTAATCAAACGCAAAGAATTTTGAACAGTTAAGAGTTTCAAATAGTTTATGGGTCAATGACAGAAGTCGAGTCGAGCAAATTTACACATTACAGAAGCCGACTGAATCTGAAAACATCATGCGGTGATTCAGGACTTTCATCAGTGACATTTAACATTTTCGACAGTCGAAGTATTTGAATTTATCAATATTTTTGTTATTCAAACAACTTCATTGAGACGCTGTTCCAAAGTTTCGATTAGAAGTACTTTTCGGTAAAGTTAACACGTGGACAAGTGTCGATATGTATTTCAAAGATGATTCAGAAGTGGGCTTTCTAGCTCTAGTGGTCACCCAATAATGCGTGACTATACTGAAGCTATTGACTATTGAAGCCAGGGTTGCGGCTTATCATTTTTGACTCAGGCATATTCATTTGCCAATATCTCCTTTCAGAGGGTCGATTTAATAATATAATGTATGATGAACTTGTAGTGCATGAGTAGACCTACAACTTTGTGTAACAGTACCTTGCTCTCACTCCTATATCTTCGACATGAGAGCGTATATTCACAATGATCTTCACGATGATAATCGCGTGATCTTCACCGCGAATTTCATCGCGAAGATCACTGCGAATATACGCTCTTATTTCTCCAGATATAAGAGATAGAAGCTATGTATTGTTAGACCAAGTTGTAGGTCTACTCAAGCACCATAAGTTCATCATACATTCTATTTTGAAATTGAGCTTCTGAGAAGAGCTATCGGCAAATGAATATGGATAAGTCAAAAATGATAAGCCGCAACCTTGATTGAAGCTATTTAATTCTTTAAACATTAAACATTCAATAGTTGCCGTATAGATATGCATTGATCGATCTGACGAATTTATCTCGATGTCTCCAGACTTTCTAGAAGCTTTCTATCTTTTTCCTAAACTTCTGGTACCCCTGGTTGGGATTTTTTTAGAATTGATGATTTTTATTTTTTATTTTTTGTAAGATTCGCTGAATTGCTGAAAACTTGAGAATTCTCAAAACTGTTTTGATATATTTTGATAAACTTCTTAATTTTTTTTAATACTTTTCTGCTAAACTTCAGGGAAGTTTTCTTAGTGATCAAATCTCTCAAACAAGGTGAGATGGAAACCAAGGAATTATCATTCATACAAGAGTTTGTGTGCTAGCTCAAAATGCGATGTGAACGGTTGGGTAGATTGTGTTTACCTTATTTTAATAAAGTATCATGAGCAGTGAATATTTATGGTCATATGAATGATTTTTATATATACTGCTTCTTCTTTTTGTCAGTGATTAGTTTTTGGGAAAATCTTTCATAATCTTCGACAAAGCTCTTAGCTGAAATTCTTGGAAGTTTTCTCCTGAAATTTCAGCAAGCTTCCTCATAAACTTCTTAGCAGTCACTCCTGATTTTCTGGTAAATTCACATCTAACAACCTAACAACCTTACCTTCCACGAACAGTTGCCAAGGTTTTTGCTGAACTTTGTTACTATCTAAACTTCTGATGAGTGTTTGAACTGTGTCCTCGCATTCCTGCAAAACTTTTGGGAAACTTCTCTCTAGAATATCTTGAGAAATCTTCTTAAATTTTCTGGATATTTGTTCCTATGCTTCTGAGAAGTCCTCTTCGGAGTTTCAGGGAAGTTTTCTTCTGAACTTCGGGAAAGCTCTCTGAATTTCTGAAAAAAAATCCTGTTTTAACTACTAGCATGCAGCCCCTATACTTCAGGAACGTAACTTTCTGTTTTTCTCAGAAGCACTTCAGAATCTCAAACTTAACTTTTGGGAAATTTCCTTTGGAACTTCTGGAGAGTCCTCTCGTGAATGTCAAAGAAATGTCTTTAAATTTTTGAGAAATTCTTTCATGAAATTATAGGTAGTGCCCTCTCTGGTAAGTTTTTTCCTGAGCTTATTTTATTTAAACATCTGATAAATCCCATCCTTCTTCCCGGACTTCTAAGTAGTCTTCTCCTGAAATTTTGCTGAGTTTTTTCCTAAATTTCGGGCAAGTTTTTTCCTGAGCTTCTAAGGAAATATTGCTCAAACTACTAGGAAGTACCCATTATTCTTCTTAAAAGTTTCTTTCTGTCCTTTGAAGAGGTTTCTTCCCGAACTTTGAGAAATCCTGATTCTTAAATTCTGAAATGTTTTCTTCTGAACTTCGCGAAAGCTCTCTTGCGTTTTTGGAAAGTTCCAAATAAACTTTTGGCAAATTTTGTCCGGACCTTCTGAGAAGTCCTTTCCTGAACTTCAGAGAAGTTCGCTCTTGAATGGCTAAGACGATCTGAGCTTTGTGGAAGTGTGTTTCGGTATTTTTGAGAATTTTTAAATAGCTCTTTCCCTGGTTTGTTTCCTTCTGAAATTCTGGAGAGTTTTGTTTCCTGAACTTCTGGGAATTCAATCTCAATTTCTGGTAAAACTTCAAAAACTCTGGAATATTCCAAACTTATAAGTAGTCCTGACTCTAAATTTCTTCCTGAATCTCTGAGAAGTCCTCTCCTGAATTTTCTGGGAAGTTCTCTCTTTAACTTCTGGGAAATATGATATGGAACTTCGGAGATGTTTGGCCCTGATTTTTTTGGGATATTTCAGCTTGAACCACTTAGAAGTTTTCTTTCTATACTTCAAGAAATCTAGGACTAATTTCGTAAATAACTGAACTCGTGGGTCGATATGCTAATCCCAAGTGCAAATGTACTGAAATATTGCGTTTAGAAGTACTTAAGAAAAAAAATAAAGAGTTCTAAGATTAGTTTCAAAACCTCTTCACATTTTCTGTTGTTCTGAGTCTCCGTGTGTTGGCTTGAGAGCTAATGTTAGTATCAAAAACGAGAAAATGAAATTGAAATGAAATAAATCGAGCTCTTGGTCAATTTCCTACCACTTCTGTTCAACATTAGTTTAGCTGGCTCCACGTCGCAGAAGCCTCTGGCAATGTCCACATTAAATTTAATCAGTTCCATGAGGCACTCCAACTGACGGTAATTTTTTTGGTTTTAAATAGAATTAGACATTTTTTAGCTAGAAGTAAATTGTTTTTCTGTTAATTCGCCTGCTCAGTCATTGACTATCTATTTCAAAGTTGTAAGTCCGAACATTTTTCGGAGAAAATTATTCATTGTAATGTGAACAGCTATTGATCTCTTTTCATTGATTTTATCTCGAAGTTTTCTGACCTTCTGGTAAAATTTCCGAACCTTTTTCTTGAACTTCTGGTACTCTAAGTGGGAAGTTTTTCTTAATTGAGGATTATTGTTTTCAATTTTTGGAGGAATCTCTGAACTTTGGAAGAATTCTCAAAAACTTCTTTCATGAACATCTTTCCTTCACTTCTATGAACATCTGAAAAAAACCTTTTTTTAATTTTATACTAAACATCAGAATTTTTTTACCGTCGAACCAACCTGAATGAGCAGGTTGGTTTGATCTGTCAAATGAGGTGAAATAGAAACCGACAAATTGCTTTTTTAATAGGCTGCTTCTACAAGTCTGCATTGATTATCTCTTGATTTTCAGGGAAGTCTTCTCCTGATCTTTTTTGATATTCCCAGAACTTCTGGAACGATCCCAACTTAAGTTTTGGCAAGTTTAGCCATAAACTTCTGAGCAGTCATTCCTGAATTTCTTGGAAATGCACTCCTAATTTTCGAAAAAGTTTCTTCCATACTTTCTGAGAAGTCTAAGAAGAAGAATTTCTCTCAGAAATTCTTATAAGTCTTATCCTGAGCATCGAGGAACAACATTTCAAAATTTTGGGGAGTTCTGTACTAAATTAACTAGGTTAGTTTCATCCTAAACTTCACGGAAGTTTATTCCTAAACATATGGGAAGTATGACCTTTAACTTCACGGATGTTTGTTCTTGAACTTCTGAGAAATTCTTGCTTGAGCTACAAAGAAGTGCCTCCTATATTTAAGGAAAATCCCTTCCTGACCTTTGGAGAAGTATTTTTTGAGGCATTATTTTTCAGTACTTTGAATAATTTCTCCAGAATATTCCTTCCTGAATCTGTAGGGAGTGCACTGAATTTTCTAAGGAGTTTCCATGATTTTCAACAAGTTTACAGAAGTTCATGATAGCTTTATCAACATACTACAATTTCATAGAAAATTTTACATTCTAAAAAAGTTTATAAAAAGTTCTCACAGATCCTTCACTTAAGTCTACAGCATTGTTTGTGTGTATACGAGATACTAACAAATATTATGCTTAACTTTCTACCTTTTCGTAGAACTTCAGTAAAATCCTAAGTGGATCTATCGGAAAGTTTATATGACTTTCGATATGCTCATATAACTTTGCACCGTTTGAAGAACATGCACGCAACTTCCGAAAAGATCTTAGTACTTTTTGAAAAATTCTGAAAAAAAAATCTAGAACAACTGATACGTTCATAAATTTGTCTATAATAACTTCCATCAAATTAATAAACTGTTCAAAATCTGCATAGAAATTACAACATGTCTATACAAGTCCTAATGAAGTGCGTGAAATTCGTAGTCCATGTATTTGATAAATTCTTTGTGTTTCGTAGCGTTGCAAGCTTATTCCTATCGCAATTAGGTTGTTGCTTGCTCTCACCATAGTGTTCTAAATGCACAATGCAAAATGGCTTATGGCATTTCTAACCTTGCTCAGTCAGTTACCAAGTTATTTCAAACGAAAAAACGCCTATTAAAACAAACTTACTCGACAGAATGTGACAGATACATCACCCGCTTTGGAACGGTCTACTGAGTCGACTTACTCGACAAAATTTCCTCGATCTCAACAGTAAAGTACAAAAATGTCATGACATTTGATGGTTATGTGCGTACTCCAGTAAGACCAACTCTTTAGCATCTACGCTCAGGGAGTCGAGAAATTTTCCTTAACGAAAAATGTCTAGACCAGACCGGGAATCGAACAAAGCCACCTCCAGCATGGTGTTGATTTGTAGCTGCGCCTTTACCGACTGAGCTAAGGGAGGACCCAAGTACTACTTCTCACCAAGATCTTTTGGCAAGCACTTCAGCCTCAGCAAGCCACTTCACTTCAGCAAGCCGACTGAATCCAAGGATGCCAGATAGTGATTTCAAAATGTCTGTAAAGAAGATTTCAAAATGTTTGTATTTGTCTGTATTGAGGATTTGGTCAACAATTTGCGTGAGGAATATAGGTGCAGGGAGTATTTTATTAGCAAGGTGAGCAATCGTTATTGAGCAAAAATTAAGTAAACTTATACTCCTTAATACATTCTTCGCGTAACTTTTAAAAAGGACCTATCTAACAATTTGCTTATCCCGAGGAAAACGAGGTTGAAGAATATGAAAATATTTTTTGAAAATGTTTCTAACTGGATCAAGTTTTACCCATTCAATTACTTTTGAGGGCAAGCATTGTTGTTGAATTTGCTACAGTGATGGTCTTTGTAGTATTTTATGTTAAAATAACAACGAAAACATCAAAAATGTTAGATAGGACATTTTGCTTAACCGAACTGTACATTGGTCGTGCCACATAGGACATTTTATTCCAATGATAGCTACATAGGTCATTTCAATTTTTATTATCATTCTATTAGTAAATCAGAACATAACACATAGCAATAGAGATTGCTTTCTCTTTCACACACGCATTTGCTTCCCGGTGAAAACAATCCTATTCTTTCTACGTGCCTTCGGATAGTTTCTACATACACTTCCTCGATGCTGTCTTCTTGTAAAGGATCCCGCGAAGGATCTGAACCATAACTGGTGACAACGCAACTTTGCTGGCTACCACATATAGCAACTTCCTCAAATTGTGCTGCTGATGATTGGTCCGGATGTGATGAAAATATTGTTGTGTCTGCTGCTGCAAGAAACGACCAATATATTTTGATTTATATAACCTTATTTTAAGGAACTAATGCACTTACCGAGGAGCAAATTGAACGCAGAATTATTAATTCCTTCCGACATTGCACATTGGTTCGAAAGAGCGATTTTCAGGAATAAAATAAAAAGTGCATTTAGATGACGTGTAATCAAATTGGTGTCTTGAAGGAAGTTTTTGGTAAGATTAAGGCGCAGCTGAAAAAGGGGTCGTCCATAAACTGCGTTCATCAGGGCACGATTTATTTTTTTTAACTTTTTTGTGTGACGTTTTAGGCTTCCAAAACATTCTACAAAATTGTAGAACTCACAATTTACATAAACTTTGTAGAGAACATCAACTTGCTATCTTGTTTTTTTATTGAGATATGAAGCATTTTATATGGGAACCCCTTTAAAATCGGTTTTTTAGCTCTAACTTTTTTCTTTGTTTTTTTCTCGGTCTACTATGTTCTAAAAAGTTTTTCCTTTTACTTAAACACACAACTTTTACCAAGACACCAATACGCTATCTTTTAGAACTGAAATGATACAAGCGTTTTGTTGTTCAAAATATGCCATTTTCCAAGGGTTATATCTCAAAATGGCGCAAACATTTTGGAAATAAAATTACGTGACATTATGGTAAATATTTTACTGAACATTTAAATGTTTTAATATATGGGGGGTAATTGATAATTACTAGGTGGGCATGATTCAAAGAAGTTTGGTTTTCGGTAAAAATACAGTCTTCAATGAGCTTTTCAATTGTAATTTCTTACTTTGAGTTTTCCGCGGCATTCTATGGTAAAGAAAGTTTTTCTTTTCACAGAAACACACAAAGTTTTGGATGATGGCTGTACTCTAGCCTTTAAATTTGAAAAGATACAGGCATTTGTTTTTATCGAAACATACTGTTTTCAACAATAACAATGAAGGGAGGCGACATGCGACATACTATGTGTTGAGGAAATCAAGTAAGCCATGGAATCGCAGGAAGAGAAAATAATTCACTATCTTAACAATCGTTGCTGAGTACGGTAATAAAAAACAATAATTATCAATCGGAAAAGTGTTTAAAGAAAACTTCAAGCCGAAGAAATAAGCAGCTACAAAAGAACGAAAACAATTTGCAAGCAACCCGACCAAAAGCAAATAACAAAATTATTTCAAGTTTTGTTATTCAGTTACGCTGTTTCCATAACAGAGATTGTTAGAATTTAGATCGCGGATGTTGTTAAAATAACCGAAATTCTTACAAAAGATACTCTAGATATAACAAAATTATAGCAAACTATGATATACATATAACATAAACAAAACAAATTTTGTAACAGGAAAGAGTGGCTTGCGGTGAACAAGGAGATCTACAGTACCAAGTGCCTGCCCGAAGTTGTCACCTTCATCAAGAAGTATCACACATAAAGAACGTGATCTTTTGGGTGGACCTTTCCCCTTTCCATTGTACCAAGAGTCCCCCAGCTGCAACAGATAGAAAATGTAGAATGACAAATAATGTTGTGGCCAAAAAGGAGAAGCCAAGGCCAAGAAAAAGCTCCAGAAAATCATTTTTTTATCGGACATCGCTAAGGTTTTGGTAAACTGCTCTACGGCCACGCCCCAGACTGTCAAAGCGTGTTTGTAGAAAACTCAATAGACGTAGGATTTAACTTTGTTGCAGTGAGTTATCTTTTGTTTTGTATTGCATCGCCATTCGAAATAAGTCAATTTTTTAATGCATACGTTAGCTGATTTTTTTTTTAAAGTACTGAAGTTCGTTAAATTTATAGGATATACTTAAGTCTACAAACACTGTTTTTGTTTTAACTCTCAGAATGTATTCAAATTGATGACCAAACTTAAGATCTGTTTTAAAGGAGCTTCAAAACAAGGTCCTGAAACATCTGAGAAATTGAACTGTTTTCTGAGATAATTTTTTATAAATTTTGAATGATTTAGTTCAACACACAAAACAAGACAACTTTAAATGAAAAATTAAATCTTTTGAGAGTCATTTTGATCGTCTTGATTGATATCAATGCCTGTTAAAATCTGTTACTTCAAAGTAATTTCTGTATAATGTCTGTTATCTGTATAAGGTCTATATGCATGGCCAAATGTCTGTATAAAAACAGACATGTCTGTAAATCTGGCATAACAAAGGTATACCACAAAAGTTCAACTCAGTAGTCGCAGTGGTTCTACGCCCCAACAAAAAAAAAAGTATCTGGCATCCCTGACTGAATCTGATCGAGTCGGCAACGAAACTCGACTGTCAACTTTAACGTTGAAAGATTTCAAAATGTCATTGAAATATTACACCATGCAATAGGGGTCAATGATAGAAGTCGAGTCGAGCGAAATTCAAACTGAACAATGCATTAGGTCCTAAGTAACATTGAGCGACTCTCTTCGTCGACTTTCTCTTTGTGTTCCTACGGCTATGTAAAAACATGTTCAAGTATTTCGAATACACAGTACGGTAATATAAGGTGTAATTAAGAATTCTATATGTCAAAAACATTAGCAGAGCGATTATTAGACAAACTATTAACGAAAGAGAAAGACGACTAAAAGAATCTCTCAATGTTACTTAGGACCTAATGAATTTTTCAGCTTGAATTGCGCATTACAGAAATCGACTGAAACTGATCGAGTCTGCAACGGAACTCAACTGTTAACTGTAGTGTTGAAATTTTTCAAAATGTCGTTTGAAATATTACATCATGTAATTCAACGATCAGAATAACATTTTCGACAGTCGAAGTATTTGAATTTATCACTCTTGTTTTGTGAAACACTCTAATATTTTTGTTATTCAGAAAACCTCATTGGGTCGCTGTTCCAAAGTTGCGATTTGAAGTACTTTTCGGTAAAGTTAACACGACAAGTACGATCTATTTCAAAGATGATTCAGAAGTGGGCTTATTAGCTCTAGTGATTACCCAATAGTGCGTGACTATACTGAAGCTATTGACAGCGTTAATTCTTTAAACATTTAACATTCAATAGTTGCCGCATATATATGCATTGATCGATCTGACGATTTTATCTCGATGTTTCCAGACTTTATGGAAGCATTCAATCTTCAATTTTCCTAAATTTCTGGTACATTTAGTTGGGATTTTTTTTATTTATTTTTGAAGGATTCGCTTAATTGCTGAAAACTTGAGAATTCTCAAAACTGTTTTATATATTTCGATAAACTTCTGAATTTTTTTAATACTTTTCTGCTAAACTTCAGGGAGTTTTCTTAGTGATCAAATTCTCAAACAAGGTGAGATGAAATCAAGGAATTATCATTCATACAAGAGTTTGTGTGCTAGCTCAAAATGCGATGTGAATGGTTGGGTAGATTGTGTTTACCTTATTTTAATAAAGTATCATGAGCAGTGAATATTTATGGTCATATGAATGATTTTTATATATACTGCTTCTTCTTTTTGTCAGTGATTAGTTTTTGGGAAAATCTTTCATAATCTTCGACAAAGCTCTTGGCTGAAATTCTGGAAGTTTTCTCCTGAAATTTCAGCAAGCTTCCTCATGAAACTTCTTAGCAGTCACTCCTGATTTTCTGGTA
Source organism: Aedes japonicus (assembly GCA_034211315.2). Lineage (NCBI taxonomy): Eukaryota > Metazoa > Arthropoda > Insecta > Diptera > Culicidae > Aedes > Aedes japonicus. Next base: position 50,715 of record JASCZW010007081.1, on the reverse strand, counting down.
AATTCACATCTATATCAACCTAACATACCTTACCTTCCACGAACAGTTGCCAAGGTTTTTGCTGAACTTTGTTACTATCTATGAGTCCCGCCCAGAACTGTGTCCTCGCATTTCTGCATAACTTTTGGGAATGTTCTCTCTAGAATTTCTTGAGAAATATTCTTATATTGTTTGGAAGTTTGTTCCTGTTCTTCTGAGAAGTCCCTTTCGATGCTTTCTTCTGAATTTCGGGGAAGCTTCCTAAATTTCTGAAAAAAATCCTCTTTTAACTACTTGGATGTAGCCCATATACATCTGGAAAGTTTCTTCCTGTTTTTCTCAGAAGTACTTCAGAACTTCAAGACAGCTCTCTAGCAATTATGAAAAGTTCCAACCAAGCTTTTGTGAAATTTCTTTCGGAACTTCTGGAGAGTCCTCTCCTGAACTTTAGAGAAGCTTCTTTAATTTTTTGAGAAATTCTGTCATGAACTTATAGGTAGTGCCCTCTCTGGTAAGTTTTTTTCTGAAGTTCTGGGAAGTTTTTTCCTAAGCTAATTTTATTTAAACATCTGATAAGTCCCATCCTTAACTCTGGAAAATCCTCTCTAGAAATTCCAGGAAAATTCCCTTAAATTTGTTGGAAGTTTGTTTCCGGACTTCTAAGACGTCTTCCCCAAAAAATTTAGGGAGTTTTTTCCTGAACTTCGGGGAAGTTTGTTCCTGAACTTCTGAGAAAATATTGCTCAAACTACTAGGAAGCACCCACTATTCTTCTTTAAGGCTTCTTTCTGTTCTTTGAAGAGTTTTCTTCCCCAACTTTGAGAAATCCTGATTCTAAAATTCTGAAATGTTCTCTTCTGAACTTCGCGATAGCTCTCTTGCATTGCTGGAAAGTTTCAAATAAACTTTCTCTCGGACCTTCTGAGAAGTCCTTTCCTGAACTTCAGGAAAATTCGCTCTTGACAGTCTGTGACGTTCTGAGCTTTGTGGACGTGTGTTTCGGTATTTTTGAGAAATTTCTGATAGCGCTCTTCCAGGTTTGTTTCCTCCTGAACTTCTGGAGAGTTTTGCTTCCTGAACTTCTGGGAAGTCCATCCTGAATTTCAGTGAAGGATTTTTTTTTGATAAGCCGGATGGGTTTTTTTTTTGTTTAAAGTAATGCTTGAAAAACTCGAGACTCGTCACTCGTTTGCATTCAAAAATAATAAAATATCGTCGTCCAATTTGCTTATAAGTACCTAACGGATGGTTTAAAGGTAGCTAAGTGGTTTGTTATTTTTGTTCAAGGTAGCTACTAGGTAGAGAGCTTATAGAACGTCCATTAATTACGTCAAGCAAGAAGTGACTTTTTAATAGCCCCCCCCCCTCCCCTTCATCTTGTCGCGTTTTTTGTATGAACTTTAATTTTTTTTTGCATGGATCGTCACTTTGACCAAATTGATCGAGCTACGATGAGGAATAGTTCGTGGAATACATAGCATGTCACCATGAAACGGATCCAATCACTGATACGTTTCTTCACAGAATAATCTCCACGAATCTACCTTAAGAAGATACGGGGAACCCTCGTAATCTTCAGTAGATATCAAAGGAAATTAATAGTCGGAGTGAAAATGTTCGTTGGGAGCATCCACTCTAAGAAAGTTAAGTGATGCTCCGTATCTCTTCAAACGGTTGGAACGTAAGCGTTAACTTAAGTCCTATCCCTATATGGATTATGGTTATAGCGCCATTACTCGCTCTCTGATAAGAGAAGGATGTCTTAAAGTAGAAGAACGGTTGATGAAACGTATCTGATTTTTTGGAGTGCTGCAACGCACCACGAAAAGGTGCGTTAGTACTAACACTTTATCTAATTATGGGAGTAGACTTTTGGGAAAGTTTTGGAATAAAACCGATGATAAATGTTGGTCAAGGGATGGAGGAGATAGGAACCGCAGATCTGTTGGGCTGAAGTTTTTTTACTTTTAATATACAACGAAATTCTTCATTTTTCAATAAAAATTTATATATTTTTAAATCAGTTTAAAGTGTTTCTACAAAAAAGTGCCACATAAGACATTAGAGTCAATATTGACCCGGATTTCAAACCTTCGTAGAATTTCGAAATTTTAACTTGGAGTCAATGTTTATGCACTATTTGAGAAGTTCTGGTCTCAAAAACGCTTTAAAACAAAAAAAAAATAATTCCAGTAACATTGTCCCCCGGAAATCTGCTGCAAAAGAAAGGAAGTTTCAGTTTGGCTGTGTGAAAAGACTTGTATACAAAACATTCTAGACTCATTGTAGGGTTTCTTAGTGCGCAACGAGTCGACTTTTGAAATCGTCATATTTGTTCCAAATCGTGCTGCAGAGATGGCGCTGCAGTCTATATATCCCAAATAAAGCTCTAAAGAGTTGCCGTTTTGGGTAAAGTTGTTTGGTATGTAAAATTTAGTCATTTTAGACATTATCAGATTAGTTCCAGATTTGACCGCAAAGATGGCACTGCAGTCAGTCTTTAGATACCTGACATCATCAGATTAGTTCCAAATTGCACCGTAGAATGGCACTGCAGTCTATCTTTGTCAAATCTAGAGAGTTGCCGTCTTCAGAAAAGTAGTTTGAAATGAAATATGAAGACATTTTAATTCATATTATTAGTACCAGATCGTACTGCAGAGATGGCGCTGCAGTCTATATTTGCCAAATGAAATCTAGAGATTGACCGTCTTCGGCAAAGTTTCTCATTATATCAATTGTCGTCAATCAGATTAGTTCCAGATCATGCTTCGGAAATGGCGCTACAGTCTGTCTTTGCCAAATGATGCTCTGATGCGGTTTTTGGCAAAATATCGTAGGCATTATCATATTAGTTCCACATTCCTTTTTCGAAAAATTGTGACTTGGAATCTTGCAACGTTAACGTTTCTAATGTTTTAGCTTTGTTTAGGAACCATGTAATGATGTACCTAATGAATGAATGAGTGAATGAATGAATGAACGAATGAATGAATGAATGAATGAAATAATGAATGAATGAATGAATGAATGAATGAATGAATGAATGAATGAATGAATGAATGAATGAATGAATGAATAAATGAATGAATAAATGAACGAATAAATGAATGAATGAATGAATGGATGAATGAATGAATGATTGAATGAATGAATGAATGAATGAATGAATGAATGAATGAATGAATAACAGTAGTTCCAATGGTCGGGACTTTGTTCAACCGAATGCAATGCAATTAATGTAAGAACCTCCAAAAGTAAATGTTGTGCTTACTTCCCCCGAAAACACTATTCCAATGAACCATATTTATTCGCACGACGTTCCGACGTTTCGAAAGGTACAGGTACCATCCGGCGAATTTTGGGTCAATATTTACAGCTGTAATTTTCGATTCCACCGCCAGCCGAGAACGAGGTTAACCACCCCCGCAATAGATATCGGAAAACACATTTTGGGGTGGTCTCGCAGCAAACAAAATCTATTGTCCAGCCACACCGTCTCGTCTGTGGAGCTCCCGATGATGACGGTCGTCCGACCAGCCTGCAGTATGGAGCTTTACCGCAAAGTCAGCATCGGCGCATCACTAGGTTATGCGCCATCAACCGTCGACTGTTGTTGTTGTATGGGAGCTGTATAATAAAAATTTACGATTTACATTTGTTTTCAACCCCCGTGAATGTTATCAAAGCACCGTTTCCCAAACGACCCAAACGAACCGGGGGAGGGAGTTTTTCCAGTACGAGCTCATGTGGGGGGGTAATGGGCTCGTAATCCGCGCTTCCTCTGGCCCGCAAAAAAGCGGGGAGCCCTCGCCGGTGGCCGACAGGCAATGAACGGATTCGAACGGAACGCGAAGGATGTGTACCTACGAACTGGATCCCAACTGCAGCCAAGCTCAGTGCAGTCAGATTTGCTGCTGGGATCTGCTTGAAATACGAATACAGTTTAAAGGGTGGGTGGTGGGGTGGGGAAAGGACAGAAGTGAAATTAAATTTTACGATTTCGATCCTCGAATCCGAATTTGGAAAAAGTCGGTGGGTTCGGACGGAACGGTAGCAAGTACATTACGATTATGTGATGTAGCAGGGTGAAGTACATATATTGTACATCAGGAGCGGAGTTGTCGGTGCAAGTTGTATGCATGATACCGAGCATGAGAAAATGTTGCTCACGGCGAATAACTTCTCGTTGCGGTTGATGATTCGGACGATGCTCCGCCGGTCGCGTCCGTTACTGTCGTTTGAAATCGGCTTGGCTTGAGGCAAGTACGATGCCATAATTTGGATATTCCCGTTCAGAGTGTGTTGCCGTTTGGTTAGGGATAATTTGTATTCGCAGCGATAATTGAATTCGAGGAAAATTAACGCCTGAACTGATTAAGTAATTACGCCTCGGAACGCGTTTACAATAATTTTGCGGTTGAAGTGATTTTCCCCAGAATTGTACCTTAATCATCTCATTGCTTGCTGGTAGAAGCCAGACGATTTGGTGTCAGAAACTGCTTCGACCATTAGCGCCAGGTATTCTCAGAAAAGCACACTTTTCCAAACCTGAAAGCCATCGCTGATGGAGCTGGGTCGGAGGAGGGTCTCCAGGACAATAGAAACAAAGAAAAACCATTTTCCACACGCATCCACCGTTTTTCAACTTTTAGATTGAATTTCAATTTTCTCCGCCGTCCGCTCGCGAGGGAACGTTCTCCGTGCTTTGATCGATCTTATAGCTGGGGCGACTGGCTGGGGGGCGTTGGCGGTCTACTTCTGTTTGGCTTCAGTTAAACTTCAAGTTTCCCGCAGCACGTGGAATGGGTGGGAGGTGGTCAACACGTTCGTTCGTTGACTGACTTTCAAATAGGGCTGCTGTTCAAGTTTTCACGCGCAGCACCTTCCTCCGTTTTCTTCGGAAAGGAGTCGGACTCGGGAGCCCGTTTATTTGCCAGGGCTTCGTGCTGTTCGAGAGCGAAGCAATAGTCGGAATAGTCGGAATAGTGGCTAACGAAATTGAAAATAAATCTAGTTTGAAATTGAAAACTTGTGAAACATTGATTGACCCATTGTCGACGGCGGTTGGGTGGCCGGTTGAATGTGACGAAGGCGATGCCTTCGAGTTCGTTCCTGACGCTGCACGGTGGGCAAGAACTGATGAAAACTGAGGAAAAAATCTGTAACTTCTGTTGGTTTTAAGCGGGGCTTGTAAACAAGGCCATTTCCGCTTGGAAATTGTCTAGTAAATCGAATGAAACTGGGTACAATCACCGCAGTTATAGAGCTTATTTTACCCCACTTTCCTTATATTATTGAATAATTTAAAGATACTCGGCGTGGCTCAAGGTCAAAAAAAATAATGCTAGTCCAATGTAAGATTTCCTGGAAAATCAAATAGAGCTTGTTTCAACCACCGAACGGCTCTGTGAACAAAGATATAGCTGATCTCACCCCAGTTTAACCCATATAGTTGAATTATTTATCCCAAATCAGCTAAATCTTTGTTCACAGAGCCGTGCGTTACATAAAACAAGTTTTATTCGCTTTTCCAAGAAATTTCACTTAGGACTAGCCCCATTTTGTTGATCTTGAGCGACTCCGAGCAAAGATATCTATAAATTATTCAAAAATACAAGGGGAAGTGGGGTAAAATCAGCCATATCTTCGTTCACAGAGCAATGCGGTAGATGAAATAACTTCTATTTACTTTTTCAAGAAATTTCGCATAGGACTAGCCCCATTTTGTTGATCTTGAGCGACTCTGAGCAACGATATCTATAAATTTTTCAATAATATAAGGGAAAGTGGGGTAAAATCAGCCATACCTTCGTTCGGTAGCTGAAATAACTTTTATTCGCTTTTCCAAACAATTCTACATAGTCTTACTTGGTTGATATTGAGCTACTCCGAGCAAAGATATGTTAATCATTCAATTATTCATAAATAATGATTAATTGTACGTGGTTTATGCACAGGCCCTAAGTGGGACACCCTTGCGCTGAACTGGCCGGCATGCCGTGGCGCAAGGGCTAAGTAGGGATTCTTTGTCCTGAAGCTAAGAGTTTAGTTTTTAATATCTAAAAATCTAAAGCCGTTTTCAGCGGTGTTCTTTGATTTTGGTCTAGTTTTATAGCAGTTCCAAAATAGATTCCAACTATTTTTCATTTCCACCGCCTGTGTTCCATGTTCACATAACCTCATCAATCATCAAAGCACTTCATAACATAGTTCGCAGAAATTCTTCAAACTTCGTAGCTGCTGCACAGTTCACAATTTTTTAGCAAAGTTTGAACTTATATATTTTTCAAAATATCAGTTCAGTTCAAATAGCTTCAGTGTTCAGTATTCCACCAATGCCAGCGGAATTCTATAATGTTTGAAAAAAAAAGCGAGCGAGGAATACACTTTTTTTAGCTGCCCAAACAAATTTAGAACCGTTCCATATTCGGCACAAAATAAAACAAAAGCATATGACAGTTTTATTTTTTTAACATCGAAACTGTTCGAAAATGAAATTTGGAGCGCAACGCTGAAAATGGAAAATATCATTTGGTCTATTTAATTGTCCAAATTTAGAATAGACCACGACCACTGAAAACGGCCTAAAAATCTAAAAATCTATACATCTGAATATCTAAATATCTAAAATTCTAAAAACCTAAAAATCGAAAGATCTAAAAATCTGAAAATCTAAAAATTTAAAAATCTAAGAATCTAAAAATCTATAAATCTTAAAATCTAAACGTCTAAATATTAAAAAACTATAAAATCTAAAATCCAAAAATCTGAAAGTCTTAGAATCTAAATATCTAGAAATCTAAAAATCTGAAAATCTAATATTAAAAATTCTTAAAATCTTTAAATTCTAAAATCTAACATCTCAATATTTAAAAACTTTAAAATCTAAAATCCAAAAATCTGAAAGTCTAAGAATCTAAAAATCTAATTATCTAAAAAGCTAATAATATAAATTTCTTAGATCTACTAGAAGTCTCAAAATCTTAAGATCTAAAAATCTAAAATTTTAAATATCTTAAAATCTACAAGGAATCTAAAAATTTTAAGATTTTATTATTTTAAAATCTAGAAATCTTAAGTCTCAAAAATTTACAAGCCAAATATCTAAAAATCTACTAGAAATCTAAAAATCTAAATATCTAAAGATCTAAAAATTTGAAAATCAAAAAACTTCTAGAAATCTTAAACTCTAAAAATCTTAATGTCCTAATATCTAGAAATCTAATTATCTAAATATCTTAAAAACTAAAAATCTAAAAACCTTAAAGTCAAAAAAACTAAAAATCTAACACTTGAAAAATCTTAACATCTAAAAGTCTAAGAATCTAAATATCTTAAAATCCACTAGAAATCTAAAAATCAAAAAATCTAAAAATCTAAAAGTCTAAAAATCCCAAAATCAAAAAATGTTCAAAACCTACATATTTTAAAATTTAAAAATCTAAAATCCTTAAATCTGGATATCTAAGAATCCTTAAATCTAAAAAGCTAAAAATCTAAAAATCTGTAGATCTTGAAATCTTAAAATCTAAAAATCTAAAAATCTAAAAATCCAAAAATCAAAAATCAAAAAAATTTCAAAACCTACATGTTTAAAACTTTAAAAATCTTAAATCCTTATATCTGGAAATCTAAGAATCCTTAAATCTTAAATGCTAAAAATCTAAATATCTGTAGATCTTGAAATCTAAAAATCTAAAAATATAAAAATCTTAAAATCTAAAACTGTAAAAATCTAAATATTTAAATATCTTAACATCTAAAAATCTTTATATCTAAGAACTTTAAATCTGAAAATCTAGATATCTAAAAATCTTAAAATCAGAGAATGAAAAATTTAAAAATCTTAAAATTTAATACTCTAAAAATCTCAAAATCGAAAAATCTCAAAATCTCAAACTTTAAAGATGTACATTAATTTAAATGTTTAAAATAATTAAAATCTTAAATCCAAAAATCTGAAAGTCTAGGAATCTTAAATCTAAAAATCTAAAAGCTAAATATATAAATATCTTAAAATCTACCAGAAGTCTCAAAATCTTGAGATCTAAATATCTAAGAATCTTAAACTTTAAATATCGAAAAATCTACTAGTAATCTACAAATCTCAAAATCTTCAAATCCTAATATTTAAAAATCTAAACATCTTAAAATTAAATAGAGATCTAAAAATCTAAAAATCAAAAGAGGGTGCAAAACTTAAATATTTAAAATTATAAAATCCTAAAACTTGGAAATCTACAAATCTTTAAACCTAAATATCTAAAAATGTAAGAGTTTAAAAATCTCAAATACTAAAAATTGAAAAATCTAAAAATCTAAAACTTTAACTCTAAATATGTACATAACCTAAATATTTAAAAATTTAAAAATCTTAAATTTAAACATCTGAAAGTCTAAGAATTTAAAAATCTAAAATTCTAAAAAATCTAAAAATGTACATAACCAAAATATTTAAAAAAATTTAAATCTTAAATCCAAAAATCTGAAAGTCAAGGAATCTTAAAATCTGAAAATCTAAGAAGCTAAAATTATAAATATCCTAAATCTACTAGAAGTCTCAATGTCTAGAGATCTAAAAATCTAAGAATCTTAAACTTTAAATATCGAAAAATTTACCAGTAATCTAAAAATCTATCTCCAAATCCTAAAATCTTAAAATCTAAATATCTTAAAATTTACTAGAAATCTAAAAGATTTAAAATCCAAAAAGGGTACAAAACTTAAATATTTAGAATTATAAAATTCTAAAATTCGGAAATCCAGGAATCTGAAAATCTAAAAGTTTAAAAATCTAAAAATTTAAAAATCTAAAATCTTAAAACTCTTAAAATCTAAATATGTACAAAACCTAAATATTTACAAATTTAAAACCTTAAATTTAAAAATCTGAAAGTTTAAGAATATAAAAATCTAAAAATCTAAAAAGCTAAAAATATAAATATGATAAAATTTACTAGATGTCTAAGAATCCAAACATCTTAATATCTCGAATTCTTAAAATCTTAAAATCTTAAAACCCTTTAATCAACAAATCTAAATATCTTTAAATCTACTAGAAATCTAAAAATCTAAAAATCTTAAAATCAATAAAAAGTACAAAACCTAAATATTTTAAAATATAAAATCCTAAAATCTGGAAAATTAAAAATCTTAAAGTCTAAGAATCTAAAAAATTAAAATTCTAAAATTCTAAAAATCTAAGAATCTAAGAATCTAAAAACCTTAAAATCTTTAAAACTAAAATTCTGAAAATTTAAAAATCTACAAATCTAAAAATCTGAAAATCTAAAAATCTAAAAATCTTAAAATCTAAAAATCTAAAACATGTACTTGAACCTTGAAAATCAAAAAATCAAAAAAATTAAATATTTAAGAATCAAAAAATTTAAAAATCTCAAACTCTTAAAATCTAAAAATGTATGTAACCTAAACATTTAAAAAAAATTAAATCCTAAATCCAATAATCTGAAAGTCTAAGTATCTTTAAATCTAAAAATCTAAAAAGCTAAATATATTAATATCTAAAAATTAACTATAAGTCTAAAAATCTTAAGATCAGAAAAACTTAAACTTTAAATATTTATATATCTACTAGTTATCTTAAAATCTGAAATCTCAGTTATTTTCAAACTTTTTGTCTCAAAATCTTCTAGAAATCTAAAAATCTAAAAATCTAAAGATTCAATAATCTGAAAATCAAAAATTTTCTAGAAATCTAAAACTCTTAAAATCTTTAGAATCTTTAAAAATTCTGAGATTTTGAAACTCGGCCACAACATTCTTCTATTTACACTCTGTGAATATTTTGGCCAAATTAAAAAAAAAACCTGACAAAAATAGAAGAAAACCCGCCAAAGCCTCAATCTTTAAATCTGAGAATAAAAATAAATAAATATCTAAAAAATTTAAGATTAGGAAATTTAAGAAACTAAGAGTTTCAAAACCTAAATAAATTAACAATAAAAAAATTCAAATTGGTCAAATTGCAAAATAAAAATCATATATTCAGTAGCTTAAAGATCCAAAGATAACTCAAATATTGAAGAATTCATAACAGTGCATTATGCCGAACTATCAATGTTTCAGAACATTACTACAATCACGTATATAACAGAATTCACAATGCACTGAATAACCGGTAACTTCAGTGGTTAGCCAAGTTATTTGATTCGGGATTTGTCATATTCATAGTCAATACTTACATGGGTAGCCTTACAAACGCAATTCGCTAAACGTCAAACACATTCGCCACAACATGAAAGATAAGTTCATTTCTGGCCTCACCTGTTACAGCCTGTTGTAGCCAGATCTTCTAAGGGCATCTTCAACGGTGGTTCAAGTCGTGGTTTGGATTTATTTGTTAAGACCCAACGCAAAAATATCGCAGCTTCGCTGGTGTTTGTAAATTTTGTTTTATACCGGATCTATTTTGCATCATTTCAGAAATTATATAAGCTTCTAAGTTTCTTACTGAACGCACTCTTTAAAAATTTCATTTAATGAACTTCGGAATATCTATGAAGATTGGGTGGAAATATCTATAATGAACATGCTAGAAGTTGATTAAACTTCTCGGCAGTTGAATAAAATAATTGGAAGTTTCCAGACAATCATGAAGTTTGCTCGCTGTCTTTCGAGAAGAGAAATGGTGGAACTTTAGAAAAGTTGAATTGCTGAAAAATTATTAACGTTTCTGGAAACTTGGATGAACTTCCAAAAAGTTTGCTGATCATCCATGGAATAGGAACAACTTTCTGTAAATCACGGAAATCAGATCAGAAAATCAGATTTCGCTTCCCAGAAGTTGTTTTAACTTCCAGCAGGTACATATTCTGTGATAAAAAGCAGAATATCACACATATTTAAATAACTTACGAGAAATTGAAACAAAAAAATCTTGGTAGCCGTGGCATTTCTGTGGAATAGTTAGCATTACCGAGATGTTGATAAACTGTACAAGAACTTGTTATGATCTCCAAGATTGTGAATAGGTGGAAATTCTATGAAATTGATTAAAAAGTAGTTGGTTTCTTTATTCCCGTTTTGGTTGGGTTCAAAAAATTATCGAGTTGTTAGAAGTTTAAGTTCTTCTTAAAACTTAAATACCCTGAACTTTTGGGATGTTGTCGAAACGATTGGAAAAATTCTCGATCACCTGGAAAGATCCCTGAAGTTCTAGGAAGCTCCCCAAACTTATGGAAAAATCCTTTGAATGTTTCCTAAACTTTTCGAATGCTCAAAAAATCCAGTTTCCTGTTTATCTGGGACGTTTTCTGAAATTCTGGAAAGTTCTCCGATCTTAGGGGAGGTTCCAAAAATTTTGGAAGATCGCAGGACTTCTGAGAAATTTTCTGAATTGCTGAATCCCCTGAGAATCCGGGAGTTTTTTCGAGCTTTTGGAAAGTTTCCTGAACTTCTGGGAAATTCTCTGAATTTCTGGGACGTTCTCTGAACGTCTGAGATGTTTACTGACCTTTTGGAAAGTTTTCTGATCTTTGGGGGAGTTCCATGAGCATTGTGAGCATTTCCTGAAGTTTTGAGAAGTTTTTTTTGAATTAAAAAACCCTGAACTTCAAGGAAGTTTCTTGAGCTCCTACATGTTCGCTGAACTTCTATGAAGTTTTGTATATGTCTTGCAATTTCCATGAAATTCTAAGAAGTTCACTAAAGCTCTAGAAAGATACACAAACTGTTGAAAAACTTCATGAATTTCTTGACTGTTCTATATTGGAAGTTCTCCAATTTTCAGGAAAGTTCCTTAAACTTTTGGGAAGTTCCCTGAACATTTTGAGTAGTTCTATGAACTTCTGAAAAATACCCAAAATAATATGATAAGTTTTCTAAGCTTCTGGAAGCCCCCTGAATTTCTGGATCGTTACCTGAGCTTCTGTGAAGAACCCTTTATTTTTGGAAACATCCCTGAACTTGTGGTAAGCTCCTTGAATTTGTGGACAATTCCCTGAATTTCTTGGAAACAATCTGAATTTCAGGAAAGTTATCTGAACTTCTAGGAAGAACCCTTTATTTCTGGAAAGTTCCCTGATTTTATGGTATGTTCCTTTGACATCAGGGAGAATAGTTAAGCCTCGGGAAAGTCTAAGTCAAATCTAAAAAGTATACCGAGCTTCTGATAAGTTCCCTGAGTTTTAATTAATCATTTTTGTTCATCTGTTTCTTAACCTTTTCCGATATTGGGGGCGTAAATACTGCGAGCCGTAAGTCTTAAGGACAGATTTGCAAAAATTCCTCAGAGTCACCAACCCCCAAGTTTTCGTCGCGAGAACTAGCTGAGGACATACGTAAAAATCCGTCAAGCTGCAGTGCACCAACAGCTGGAAAAAGTCATCAGTTGACTCTAGTTGTCGCATAATGTCTAGGATCATATCCCTTGGCATGTTGGCGTGGCGCTATCTACCACTATCAGCACTACCTAATATCGTTTAAATGAGATGCATGCATTCACACACTCAGTCTCTGAAAAAAACAAAACCTCTGATCTCTGGATATTGTAAGATTGACAAGATGATAGGTGTTGGTGGGTTTAACATCAAGAAATACTACACCGGTGCGGGGAACGTAAAGTTGGTCTGTTTTAGCTGGTTCTTTTGAATTCTGCTGATGCAAATCAACTATAAAGATGTTAAAACAGACCACCGCTGAAGATGTTCTAAGCGGTACGTTTTGAACAGGCTGGACAATGAGATCGGTGGACCAAGTAAATGACAAAAACGCTACTCAAATCATTTGTTGTGCGTACGGTTCCTTCCATATGACAAAAATTCTCGATGACTTTTGAAATTCCCGCCTTTTTCCCGCATATTTCCCGATGATTTTGGATTCCTGAATTTTTCCAACATTTCCCGATTTTCCCGAGTCTGTGGCCACCAGTTAGGCCCTGATGAAACATCTTTGTCGATATAATAAATTTAATAAACAGCTCTTATTTACACAGTCTTGACTATTCAATGGAAAATTCTGGTCACTGTTAATTAACACTAATTGTTAAAGATGGTTTTTGAACTCTCTCACGCCTAACAAAATGCTCTCATGTTGTGGAAATAAACTCTATTTGTTTTAGACTACGAGCGTTCAGACTACGATATAGCGAATCTTGATATGAGCCGTCAGATGCATTATTTCCAGTGAAAACTAGGTGTACGTACATTTTCTTTTATTTTTCTTTTATTTTTGACAAAATTAAGAAATAACATGAAACATATTTACCGATTCGTTAAATATGAAGAAAATATTAAAGTTTGAAGGTTACCTTTGTCCAACCATATTTAATATATTACCTAAGCATAGATAGATAGTTGTGTTTTATTCGCCAGTATTCACTACAATGTTTAGTTTATTTCTCAATTATTGGTAGCCTCATACCTCGGAATATGTTTTCGCTGGATTTTAATCCCAGTGCATTTTAAATGTGGCTGGATTTTTTATTTTCCGTGTCGAAGTTCCGTCAATCGCAGCCCTTTGAAATTAAATCAGAACAAAATGCTTGGACAAGGTTCCCGAGTGGGTTTTGAGTGTATAAATTATTCAAAAATATAAGGGGAAGTGGGGTAAAGTAAGCTCTATAACTCCTCAACAATATCAGTGCGGTGATTGAAACTATTGAAATTGATTGAAACAAACTCCATTCGATTCTCCAGACAATTTCCAAGCGGAAATGGTCTTGTTTACAAAAGTTACAGATTTTTTCCTTAGTTTTCATCAGTTTTTGCCCACTGTGCGCTGGCTGGAAGTCACTCTTCGGAACGAGGCGCGAGGGAAAACTTACGTAGGGAAACCGTTATTGCATATTGTTAAAAATTTGCTTTCGAATTTGCAAAGTAGCACTGATAGTGTTGAAGCAGCAAAGGCGATGAGGGGAAAAGTTTCTCAAACGAACGGCCGTCGTCGTTTCCATGACAGTGCAAACAACAGTTTGATAATGCATGAATGTTGTTCTTTGGTGGCGCGGGTCCTGTTTTTCGAAATGTTGATTTTTCCATTTGGACGTGAAACTTTGGGGTCACAATTTGAATAATCATAAATATTCTAATACTATGCAATTGTCAAATTTTCATCTTCAAACCCGACCCAGCGATTAGCTAACCAATCCGAGAGAACGCTCCATCCCGAGAGCAAATTATCGTCAATTTGCAGCCTGCCAAACTAACTCCTGTAAATTATTCACCGATAATCCGGTGCTCCTCCAAGCGTTCGATTCGAATCGACCTTGTCATAATCCCCCCTTTGCTTCGCATTCACCATCGTTTCTCCTGGGAAAACAATGATCTGCATTCGAGGCGCTCCGGAGCTTCCTGCGTCGAGGCAAATGATAATATTTCAAGGAATAATTTCCACCCGAGAGAACTCCGCATCGACGTAGGCCGGCATTGCGTGGACTATCGTCGTCATTAATCAGCATATGCGAATATTGAGGAAAACATATTTACATGCAGATTATCAAAAACATGTACCGGGCTGAGGCCATCGCTTTGTGCCGACGTGTCTATGAATATTTACGATCGCTCTGTGTTTGTTCCGATGACATTGCAAATGAGAAGCTACTTAGCCCGGATTGTACTTGGGCGGGAGCAGGGGCGGCGAAGGCTTTAATGAAGTGAAATGGGATTGAAAATTGATTGGTAATGTTGATTGGCGATTCACAGAGGCATTTCCCAACGATAACCACGGTGCCGTTCACGTGGGATGTTAAATTTTCTAATCAAGCAAGAAATCCTAAATTTTCCCCGACATCCGCGAACTCACAAATCCCCCTTCGCATCCATCAATCACCTCCTCGGTGTGTCACGCTAATGAAAACTCAAGCAGAATCCAGTCCTCGCCGGAAGGACTCTCATTTTCACGGTCCAATTCAGCTGCAACTCCGACGAACTGACTGCCGAGTTCAAAACGAGATATCTGAAACGGGGAAACCCGTAAACGCCTTCGTCGTACATCACCTGACTGCAATTGACGGACGACGCTCCGTATCTCCTGTACCTCTTCCAACAAATAGCAAACATTGCAAACACGATGCGAAGCCGGCAACCAAGTTGGACTTGAATAATTTATGCCCTCCTCTTTCACTTTTGAAATCACTTGGCCACCATGGTCTCTCGTGCCGAGGAAGGTGCCAGGATGGTTTGCTACATTACTTCTTGGAAGAACGAGACTGTGTAAAGCCCATCAGTCCGTTGCATAGATGTGTGTGTGTGTGTCCGTAAGTAATTTCTTCGTTCTGCGGGTTCTAAATTGCTCGAGCCTGGGCTGAATTTGGAATTCCGGCCAAAGTAATGGCTCTTCCAAATCGAAATGAATGTGCCAACGGAAATGGCTTTTGCGATTACGTACACGTAGTACACTGGAATCATAAGTTTGATGCTGGCACTGGAGAGGGCATATGTTTGTAAGTTATGTAACTGTCTGGCGCACACCGGAATCGATATTGGTTGGCGAGCGGTGAGCTGTAAATCGTGGGGAACTTTCCTGTTTCGAAGGAATTATTTCGAGGTAATCACTAATGCAGCTTTGGAAATTTAAAAAATTCGTAGTTCCTTGATTAGGTTTACATATTGTCTACACTTTTTATTAATTTTTGAAACGTTCTGAATCTAGGAAATATTTTGAAACTAATAAATCCAATCTTAGAATTTGATACAAATTCAGATTTTTCTAATTTTATTGAACCGAAAAAAAAGGAAGAATCCTTCGAAATAAATTTAGAAATCCCACAGACCTTAAAATTCGATACGTCTTGAAGTCACAGAAATCTTTGAATATCTAAAATTCATTCAAATTTTTTAATCTAAGAAAACTATGACAACTTTGAAAATTTAAAGATCTTAAGAAACCTTATGAATCTTTGAAATCTCATGAAATACAAAAATCTGCGAAATAAAGTCTCCTACAGAACTTTCAGAGACGCACATAGTTTCTCCGAAATCTCTTAGCGTAAAAGGTTTTTGAAATCTTGTAAGTCTTCACACAAAAATAAAAGCGTTCCTGAAACTAAAAATTTACAGTAAACATTTTCAGGATTTTATCCCAAGACAATGAACTAGTTTGTCTTTATGTCATTTGGTTCACGGTGTATTTTCACTTGTCTTTGAATTCATTTTTACCACACCATTTTTAAGTCTTCTCTCAACTCCCTTATAAATTGAATAAATCTCAAAAACATCCGGATGCTCCGGAATCTTAGAAACTTTAGAAGATAAGATAACGTTGGAAGTCATAGAAATCTTCGATATATAAAAAAATATTGTTTTTTAAGTAGTATTCTGAGATTTTCACTGAAATCTTTGTTCTCATTAATTATGAATTAAAAAAATAACCTCAAAAGTTTTAAATCGACAAAAAAATTCAATTAGAAGATAACTCAAGGAAACATAAGATGTGAGTAATATCAAAATCTGCAATAAGAAATGACAAGTAAGAGATAAGAAATGATGAATAAAAGATAAGAAATAACCAATTGAAGATAAGAAATAATCAATTGAAGATAAGAAATAAGAAAAAAAAAGTAAGATTTAAGAAATGAGAAATAAGCAATCATAAATAAGATTTAGGAAATATGAAATGAGAAATAAGAAATAAGAAATAAGAAATAAGAAATAAAAAATAAGAAAAAAGATATAAGAAAAAAAGAAATAGGAAATGCGAAATAAGAAATACGGAATAAGAAATAAGAAATGAGACGTAAGAAATAATAAATAAGAAATAATATATAAGAAATAAGATACTACAAATGAGATATGAGAAGTAAAAAATAAGATAAAAAAAAATAAGAGCTTAGAAATAAGAAATATGAAATTAAGACTAAATAATAAGAAATGAGAAATAAAAAATTAAGAGAAGAAATAAGCAATAACATAAAACAAATCAGCAGTAACAAATAAGTTTTTTTTTCTTTATTCAAGAGACTTTTAGCCTCCTGGGCTAGTTCGTCTCTTAAATAACAAATAAGGAATGAGATATAAGCAATAAAAAATATGATACAAGAAATAAGAAATAGAAATGAAGAAAAAGAAATGAAGGTATAAAAATTTAGAAAAGTGCAAAAAGAAATGAGACATAAGATTTGAAATATAAAAAATAAGAAATAAGATATTAGAGATATGAGGCAAGAAAAAATAAATGAAAAATAAAAATAAATAAGATACAAGAGCAGATATTAGAAATAAGGAATAAGAAATAAGAAATAAGAAAACCAAAATAAGAAATAAGAAATAAGAACCTCCAACCTGAGAGATTCTCTTTTCCATTTCAAAAATTGAATGTCAATTTCACAGAATTATCAAAATTGCTCTCATAAATCTTAAGATGTTGATAAAATATTTGTTGGTGAAATCTGTTCCATTTCACAATGATATGATGACAATAAATAAACCAATCGTATGTTTCTTTGAGAAACCTTAAAACATAAGATTAAAGAAAAAAAAAAAAAAGAAAGAAAAAAAAAGAAGAATTAAGAAATAAAATAGAAAAATTCTGAGATGTTAAATAAGAATTAAGATATAAAAAAAAGAATTAGAGAAAAGGAAAAAAAAGGAGATAGGAAAATAAGAATTAAGAAATAAGATACCAGAAATAAGAAAAAAGAAATAAAAAAAAAGAAATAAGATATGAGAAATAAGATATAAGAAATAAGAAATGAGAAATAAGATATGAGATATAAGGATTAAGAAAAAAAAAAAAGTAAGAAATAGGAAACAGATAATAAAAAATAAGAAATCAGAAATCAGATATAAGAAATAAGAGATAAGAAATAACAAATAAGAAATATTAACTAAGATAAATGAAAAAAGAAAACAGAAAACTATAACAAAGAGATAGAAATCGAAAGCTAAAAGTCCCCATCATTTTTTTATAGAGCTTCTTCATTCTCGCTTAGCATCTCTTTACAATAAGATTTGCTTTTACAACAAGCTTTTTGCTAGCTCTCATCTTAGTGCTCTAATTGTTTGTCTTTAGTTAATTTTTAAGAGCTTTTGATGCACAATTTCATATTGTGTGGTAGGTACAATGATCTACTATGCCCAGGGTAGTCGAAAAAATGTCTTACGGGATGGTTTTACCTTGCTTTACCCAGCTAGGCTTTCTAAGGCTCCTTACTCATATCAGACTTACATATCAGATATCTCTTAAATTTTAGCAACGGAATTCTTTCATCTTTAAAAAAAAGTTTGGATTTTGAAAATAAACTAAAAAATGAAATCCAAGGAGCTGTGAAGGCTCGCTCGGTATGCCTATAAACTATGAGCAATAAGAAATGTTCAATAAACCTTTTTTCCACATAAATCGTAAAATTCCGGTAAAATACTCAGAAGACATTTCGTTTTAAATGTAATATTTTAGAATTGCAAACAAATTTCAAACGAAACGATCAAATATTTTGATTCTAGTGAGATAAACCTAAGAAACTTTAATATAATACAAAAAAAATTATAAGAAGAAAGAAATGAAAATCAAAATTAAGGAATCAAAAAACAACGGCCAGAGCTCTGATATTAGAAACCAGAAACCGAAAGTCAAAGGTAAAATGTCCGAAATATATGGTCATAAGCTTAAAACCGGTAGTGAAAATAAAAAAAAGGGTTAAGATATAAAGTTAAATTGAAAGGTCAAAAAAGAAAGTGAAAAAAGGAAGTAAAAATAGTGGAAAAAAGAAAGGAAGGAAGTCAACTCAAATGTTGGATTCAAAAGCTGAAGAAAGTTTCAAGTAAAAATTAAGCAGTCAAAATAAATATGTGAACAAAGAAATTTTAAAAGCCAAAAGTACGAGATAAAAGGAAATAAGAGTTCAAATTGAAACGTTTACAGCGAAAAGACAAAAGGGCAAACTAATATATAAACTTAATAAAATTATGTTATTTTAAAATTCAAAATAACCAGTAAAATTAAAAAGGGAAGAATCAAAATTGAATAGTTAATATTTAAATAAAAAGCAACAAATGAAAAACTAAAACTATATACCTTTTGCCCATATAAATTGGAAAAATTCTTTATACATCTAAGAAATTATTTCTTAAAATCTGTGCATTTCAGAATTTGAAATAAATTTCATAGGAACCGATAGGAAATATCGATTCGAATGAGATCAGGATGAAAACTTCGGAATTTAGAATAAAAATAAACAGTTAGAAGATACAAGAAATAAAAAGAAATCAAAATCAGTGATTAGAAAACAGTAATCAAAACTCTTATCGTAAATCATAAGCCAATTTTTTAGATAAAAAATCTGAAGTTAAAATCGAAAGTAAAGAATAAGGAGTGAACGATCATATTTTTAATGAATTCTAGAGGGTTTGAGCTGTTAAGTGGAATATACTGTAACCAGAAATTAGAAGAAAAATTAGTATCTTCCATTTAATTCCAACCACCTTTGCTATCTTCGACAGATACGCGTATTTCGTCTGCAATGCAGACTTTTCCAGAGTCTCGTACTAATAACTTAAGTCAAGTTATTAGTACGAGACACTGAAGAAGTCTGCACATTGTAGACGAAATACGCGTATCTGTCGAAGATAAGCAAAGGTAGTTGGAATTAAATGGAAGATACTAATTCTTCTTCTAATTTCTAGTTATATTTTTTAATGTTTGAAGTAGAGCGTAGTCAAAACTAAGAACGTTAAAAGGGAAATATATTAAGTAAGATTTTAAAATTATGAGTAAGAAGTAAAAATTAAAAAATTCAAAGTTCTAAAATAAAAGAGAAAAAAATATATTTAAAATTTAAAATATTAAGTTGTTAACGGCACAAATGAAACAGTGAAATGTAAAACGCCGAAAATTAAAACTAAAATGGAAAAGTAATGAGTAAAAACTCAAAAAGTAATTATAAAAAGTAAAAAAAAAAACGCAAAAAAAACTGTCAAAAGTCACAACTCAAAATAATATTGTATAAACCCAAATGGTTTGAAGCTTGATGTTAACAGTCATAAGAAAAAGTGAACATAAAAAAATAAACAGTAAAATGGAAAGTATGTTCCAATGTGTGAGGCTTAAAGGAATAAATCCTGTACTTAATAATACAAAAAAAAAAACTAACATCTCAAAGGCATTCAAAGAAACTTCTTACATTGAGCGATATACGTTTTGCCCTATTAAAACGTCAGACTTTGATAAAAACAAAATTTTAGTCACATCCGTTTCATTTCTCAATTTTGTATTAATTTTAAGATTTTAAATCGAATGTTTCTATTTCAAAATTTCTTGAATAATGAACCTAAAGAATCCAAGATTGAAAAACAGTGATGAGATAAGAGAAACTGATATTGCAAAATCAGAAATCAGCAAACAGTGATCCCAACTTTGATATCAGAAACCATATGCCAATTGATTTATCTTATTAGATTTAGAGACACCGGATATCAAAAGCTAAACTCATAACTGAAAAGTAAAAAGAAAACGGTCTCAATTTAGAAGTTAACAGTGAACCGTCTAAAAAAGAAAAACTAAAGTTTAAAGAAAAAAGTTAAGTAAGGTTAAAGTTTAACAGTTAACAGTGGAAAGTTACATGTCAAAAGTAAAAATTAAAAATTACAAGTAAGTAGCCAAAAGTCAAAAATCAAAATCCAAAGACAAAAATCAGAGGACAAACTTCAAAAGACTCGAGTCGAAAATCAGAAACAAAGCGTAGAAAGTAAACAGTCAAAAATAAAATGACAAAAATGAAACGTCAAAAGTCAGAAATAAAAAAAAATAAAAATAAAAAGTGGAAATTCAGAAAAAAAAATTGAAGTAAGCCTAATGTTGAAAAGTTGACAAAACTTAATAATAAAGTGATATGTAGAAAGTGAAAATCAAGAGTAATAATTAGACTGAAAAAGTGAAAGGCAAAACGTTACAGGTAAACAGATATCAGAAAAAGAGTCTGGTTCTTTGAAAAATAAATTTTATTCTTGAAAATTGAAAATAAAAAAAATATATCTGAAGATTTCCGGAGGCCGTGAATTCTCAGAAACTTCAAACATTGGCAACATGGAATATTCAAAATACCTATTACTATCGAGATATCAGAAACCATAAGCCAAGAGTCAAAGGTAAGAAATTATTAATCAAAAGTCATATTTCATTTGTCATATTTAATTAGTTAACAGCCAAAATCAGCATTTTAAAAGGGTAACGCAAAAATTCAAGTTTAAAGTAAAAGAAAAGTTTAAGTTCAGTATAATTTAAGAGGTAAATTTAAAATTTACTGGTTAAAATAAAAAGTTAAAAGTCGAAAATCAAAAATAAAAAGTCAAAAGTCATAAGCCAATATAATAACCCAGAAAACAGAAGTAAAAAGTTAAAATCAAGCAATCAAATGTATACATGAAAAAAGAGAAACATCAAAAGTCAAATGCACTAAGACAAAACATTTAAAAGCAAAGATAGAAATACAAATTTAATTTTAAAAAAGTAACTTATAAAACGTTAAAAAGCAACAGCAAAAAGTCGAAAATCAAAGCGAATATTAATATATAAGAATTCTAAAATCCCAAATCATTTCACAGATCAGAATATGTAGGCCAAAAGTCATAAGTCACCAGTCACAAGTCATAAGTCCAAGAAACAAGTTACTACTTTTTTTTATGTCAGAGCCATTTTTTTTAGTGCAGCGGTTGTCATTGAACGTATGAAAATCGAATTTTGTTTCTGTTTTGCAACTGGGTCATCTTAGTGCTGAGATGTAAACAATAATTCTGTTCACTTTTGATCTTTTGAAATTGAAAATATACAACCTCTTTTGGTCACAAAGGATCTTTGATCAAAAATCTGCTCGAAATGTAAATTTGAATTGGAATATCAAGACGCGCTTTGACTGATAGGAAACAAAACAGAATCCCTGCATCCTGCTTTAATCAAAATTCACCCCTTCGGCAAACCTGGCCTTTGTTCTGAAGATCTTCCCTTTTTTCCTTCGTCTCCAACTTGGTAAACTTTCCTCTGGGTGACAAATAGTTGCTTTTGCTGCTGATGATGCCCGTGTCTTCATCAGATATTCTCTCCTGGAACCGCGGCGGGATTGTAAAATTATTGTAAGAACGAACATTTTCCGAAGCTGCACAGGCACTGAGACGTGACACGATTATGTAAATTCTTAGGTAAACGACGGTACCTGAAGAGAGTAACATATGAGCCGCAAGAAACGAGCATAAGTGTGTTGGTGTGTTCACGCCCTTCCGTACCTACCATCCGATAGATTCCCTTAGGAGCAATATGTTTTCCTGAAGGATGTTTTTAGTACCCGCACTCAACATCCGGCTGGGCGAGTGGAAGAAGGAGGGAGGTCGCCAAATTGCACCTTTCTGCAACGATATGCCATCCCTATCAGGTTAAGCAGCACGATGCTGGGGATGATGATTATGATGACGATCATCACCAATGCGGAGATGAAACTGGATGGAGCCTGATTGTTTACAGCATAAGTTGATGTCGTTAGCGAATGTTCGCTGAGGTGTATTTTATAGGGCTGGATATGGATGGGAATTTTGGTTGAACTTTCTGCAGGATTTCCAACCGTGATTGGGTGCACGTTGCACGAATCGATTGTTGTAAACAGACTACCTGAGACTTTGATGATTTAGAGATTTAGATTTAGATGATTTAGAATTATCAAAGAATTTTTCGAAGAGGATGAGTTCTTCTATCTGATATAATTTGTGAATCTGATCCAATTGGCTCTAATGAATCTGATAGAATTGACCCAAATAAAACAAAATCTATGTTGGAATATCGAAGTCTTCGGAGGGACGAAGGCCAACACGCGAAAACAAGAAGCCATTCCTTACGTTCTGATCATGTTCTTTCTTCATATTAGTTTTTTGCTGAAAGGCTCAGAGAAATTGGGGTTCATTTTTGGACTTATCGTCGTATTGTCCTGATTGTAATGTTCTACTGTTCAATCGAATGCAATACAATCCTTGGATAAAAATTTGATTATTTGACTTAGTGGATTGCTTACCAATATTTTTGTCTATATTAACGTCATACCTGAAAGAAAAAAAAGAGAAATCTACGTTAGTAAAAATGAAGCATCTTGGATTCACTTTAATTTTTCCAAAACCACTCAGTGAAAGGATTATGACTGGTAAATTAGCAAACGCGAGCTGAATTCGTTTAAATTTCACTAGAAAAAGCTTATCCTTTGGCAGATAGGCCTATTTCATCGACGACTTATAGACTTTTTCAGTGATGATGCAGAAAAAAATATTATCTCATGACCATGAGGCTTTAGTTGTGGACAGAAATTTTGCTAGAACCAATGATATGGAGAGACAGTTTTGATAGTTCCATTACAGCAGGCTGTAAAAATTTAATATAAATACACTAAAGCTTTTTTTACGCGGCATCTCTGCGGCATGATTTGGAACAGATATGATAATATCAAAAGACG
This sequence comes from Aedes japonicus, assembly GCA_034211315.2. Lineage (NCBI taxonomy): Eukaryota > Metazoa > Arthropoda > Insecta > Diptera > Culicidae > Aedes > Aedes japonicus. Next base: position 27,353 of record JASCZW010007081.1, on the reverse strand, counting down.
ACAAATGACACACTGAGAAATTTTGCCGAAGACGAAAACTCACACATTGAATTAACAACCTCTATCCATTTGTAGCAGATACCCGGTAGCCAATGTTACTGGAACCATGTGTTTCCACCACCAATACATTTTTATGACCATATCCTCTCAATATGAATATGAAATATAATGTTTATTTCCTTTTCTTTTTTTACGTCGTTTTTTGGAATAACGCGGTTTTTTTACGTCGTTTTTTGAAATAACGCGATTTTTTTTAACGTCGTTTTTTGTAATAACGCTGTTTTTTACGTGGTACCATTACCCTCATAAAAAATAATTCAGTATAGTTTGAAAAGTAGTACTCGAACCAAGCACACATTTTTTTACCACACTACCCACGAACTGGGTACAATAGCTACAATGTCCTCGCGATTGTTTGTTTGTTTGTGTGTGTGTGTGTGTTTTTTTTAATAAAAGGAAGCGAAAATTAAAACATAATCTCATTTGAATACTAACTTTTCAATCAAGGAAACATTCGTGTGAAACATTCTAGCTGCACTTTCGAAGGAGTTTAGGCATAATGACAGTCGTTTTTGTTCGAATGTTTCTTAGTTCGAAAAATTCCTAACACTCAACTAAAATTGCTGAGTGTCAACATTATTTAGTTAGTTCTGAAATCTGAAATCTATCACAGGTGTCCAATTTTATTCCAGAGCTACAGAGTTTTCCAACCCATCTGTTGAACGCAAATGGATTTTTCACGAAGGCGCACATATGTTTCGGCCGATCTGCTTGTTCCGGATATTGAGAATCTATTCTAACAAGAGGTCTTCCCAAAGATGGTGCCACTCGCCATATTAAATTGTCCAAAATTTATTTTTCATCCCTTTGGAAATCCCTTTGTTCGGATTTCGAGAACAAAAGGATCCCGGTTGCCAAACAAATTGTCCAATTATTATTTCATTTGAAGCCCTTTATGAGTGTGGTTCGGAATTGCGAGGCTTGCTATGATTATATTTCACTCGTTATGTCCGAGCGTTTGGAAATATTGAATCTTGAAACATTGTGCGATAAGTTGCTGGTACGTGTATTTAAGCAACCTGCTGAGATTTTGCATAAAAGTGATGTAATTATTATAACTGTTGTAGTATGTGTGTGTAGCTGTTGCTCTTGTAGAGCAAGTAACAGCCAACCTTCAATATGAAATCTACGATATACTCCATTACAAACACAACGCAACGCAACCATGTTTTCCAGTTCTCCATTAGAGTGAGCAGGACAGCAACAACAACAATTGAAACTTTATGCTTATTTGCAGCCAGCTGAACATCATAGAAACATGTGTGTGAATGTTGCCAGGAATGACGAAAATACCTTTAGGAACGCGCATTAGACTCAAAAAAATTTATGGCTATGGAATAAAGTTCCCAATTGCAGGGACTTATTATAAACATGCGGAGTGCTTCAGCTCCGCAATCTGTACATGAACTTACAATATTGTATGAGTGCGATTTCGTGCATGTGTGCGAAGGCGAAATGAACTACACTGAACCCAAACATCCTCCTTTTATTGAATGAATCCTCCTTCGGTTGACATCATTTTCGAATGATAGATGCAGGCGCAGGTCGATTTTCTAGAAACCAGATGATTATCCTTCCAATGTTGACCAACTAATAATACGCGAAGTGAATTGACCTCCCGTTCAAATTCGAATGCACGCTGTATGAAAAATCGTCATCCCAAAATCGAATGCGTATTGCATTGGAAAAGCCCTATAACGAGAATCATTTGAAATGAGGATGACAAACATTCCATTTTACATCATTCGGTAAGAACCTATCAATCGCTATGAGAACTCACGTAGAAAGGATCGAAACCCGCGCTATTCCCTATGGAGTCATGAATAAATATTTACCGACTCCTTCAATTTTGGGGCTCCCGTTGCAAGCTTTGCTCAACGGTTGCGAAAGGATTATAAGAAATAATTTTAAGTCCATGATTTGTTTCAGATTAAATTGCTTCATAAATCGCTAATGCTCATCACAGTTTGGAAACAAACATCATATTGTATTGGGTTGATTGTCATACGAAAGATGGATGATCGACATACGGATCTATCCATAAGACAATCATCCGATTTCCGAATGCTTTTCGTTAAAGGGCGCAATCGAATTACTTTTCATACGATCTTGGGACGATGTTTGAGTTCAGTGCAGGCTTCACGTTCCATGGTCAACAAAGAAGAGAGGAAACATGGGCTCATTCAAAAGCAACAGTGATGCCATAGCTGCAGCAAAGCAGCAAAGCATTATTTATCGTTGAGTACTATTGGACATCTCCGAAACATGTTTTTTATTGCATATCATAGTACCAAATGATGGACAATATAATCATAAAGATAGATCGACCTTAATTGACTGTAAGAAAAATGAAACATGAAAGGTTTTAAGATCATCGAAAAATGAAATAAATTTAACTCAATGGTCAACATCACATTCTGATTGGGATTGGGAAATTAGGAGAATTTAAAATTAACGTTTCATTTGATCACTTTTAAAAAAATAGAAAATGAAACATGGAAACACTTTTTCAAATTTTCGCTAGTAAACGTATTATGAGCTTATCTTTTGACAGATTGGCCTATTTCGTCTGCTACTTACAGACTTTTTCAGTGTGGAGTGCTCGACTTGGCTACAAGCCTGGATGTGAGAAGAAACTGATTCCCTCCGGTTCACACGACCAAATGCAAAATACACAAAGGCAAAATTTGAGCGAACTTCTTCAGCAGGTAGGAAACGGATGATTTTCTAGATAATGCATTTTAAATCTTCAAAATGACAGTGATGAATTGGTAATCAATCATGATTTATGCATCAAATCATTGGCCTGATAGATACAGCTTATGCTCATATTTTTAAAATGAAATAATTTAAAAAAATGTAGGAGTTTTAGTTTTATTTCTAAACAACTGATTTAAACATTCACTCCTGAAAAAAAGTTTTTGAGGACCACCCTCCCTCCCTTTAAGCGTAAAAGTGATCATAACTAATGACACTGAAGACCTACGACTATGGGTTCTGCAACAACGTTGCTTCAAATTCAATATGAAAAAACTTTGTAGAACGAAGTAAAAAATATGCTTGAGGTCGTAATTGATGTTGGATGTTACCTCCCATTTTCTATAAAAAGTTGAGATAGTCGATCTGACCAGGATATAGCTCCCCAAACCATCACGGAAGTGTGATTTTGAAATCATGAAACTATTCATCAGAAAGAAATCTCCTGGATCGATGCTGCATAGATTATATTGTTCTGAGGACTTAGACTTTGTTATAACACGAGATTTTTCTCAACTGTAAAAAAAAACAATATTAAAGTAGCATTTTCAAGGTAAGACACCTTCTCAGATATTGGCGGCTACAAGGAAGGCAAATACCGATCTTTAATCGGTCGTGCTTGTAGCTACTTATTGATGTGAAACTTTTCCAGCATGTGCAAACATTGAATACAGATATAGGTTTCACAAACCAAGCACCAGATTGCACTTATATGTGTAGAGAGACTTCTACAATGAAATTTAAAAAAAATGACACAGTTATTTAGACTCATCCAGTAATCGAATGTTTTGAATAGATTTTAGCCTGTAGCAATGATATATCAGCCTACAAAAAGAAGTTGATCTTGTTTTTGTTAATTTGAATTGTAGACTAGAAAACAACTCCAACTCGGATTCGTACTCCAAAGTTTGCGCTTGGTTCAACTTAGGTTTTGCGAGACTTTTTTAATCATTATCATGACCAGTGCTGCAAAATATGCATACCTGTACACTCAAATTGCTGACTTTCACTAGCAACCTGATGTCAGTTCAGTTGATATCTTAAAAATAGGAATTTCTCTAGTTTCAATGTCTCTGTGCAAATAATATTGACATCGAAATGGGATCAACGGACATCTAAATATCTATCGAACTCGAACTGTTCGTAAACTGTTGGTAAATCTACCTTTGCACCGACAATCGTAGCAACCATGTTGTGTACAGAGAAAATGACAGCGTTATCCGTTGATTTGCAGCATCCATGTCGAAAACAGTCGAAAATCAACTCGCTCGATGGCTTGTTCGGTTTGTCGTGAGGCATTTTGTGTCCGTCGGATATATCTGATCCAGCATTTACAACATCCTCTCACTTCTGGAGAAAGGCAAGAGCGGCCAACGGAAACCTGGTTCAGGCCGACCGAGAGTGCTGCGCGACCGTAAAGTGCAGGAAAATCTAAAGCGAGGTTGGTACAACCGATCAAACGACGAAGAAGTGCCTGGAGAAGATGGCCATTGTTATGTGGAAGTGTCAGCCGTGTCTGAGCAGTAGGTAGACTTTCAGGCAAAGTGCGACGCCGTGATCGAAATCCACGAAGATACCTACTTGACGCTGGACGGCAACGACTAGCAGGGGATCGGGTTCTTTAGCTAGTCCACCAAGGAGGTAAGCCCCGAGTAACACATCTTAATGCTTTTATGTTGAGTAAGCTTCTTTATAACCAAATCTAGTCATAAAAATGTACTTTCAACCGTTATAAACGTGTGTTCCCGAATTGATGGGGTGAACGGGGTGAACTAGTTGGAATTTGAGCGGATATAGAGACGATCGAGATAAATCGTTATTCAATAAGAAATCCGGCGGTGACGTATCAATTGCAATTTCATCTGATTATGCAACAGAAACTACTTTGCTATGTCAAGAAATTTTAAAGAGATAATTTTTATTTCGATATATTGAGGGACCACCCTAACTGAAACTGATGTCAAATAAAATCCCTAATTATAAGCTGCAACTTCGAAAGATCGAAAGTTGCTATCAAAATAAGATACAATATTTCCGAAGCAATATCTTGAACTAAAGGGTGTTCCGATCAAAATTTGGTCAAACAGTAATATGTTTGAGTCGATCAATGTTTTTATTAATAAGTCAAATTCTTTTTCTTTTTCAAGTTCAGTTAATACAGAACACAGGAGAAATATTCAACTAAGCTTCCTTTTAACCGACTGCGAATTTTCGGGTCTTTTGTTTAACACCTCATAAGATTTTATACAGTCTCCTGGTCTACTTTATTCGCCGCAGAAAGCCAGTTTGCCTTGAACTGTTTCTCGTTCATGGCTGTTTTTTGAGTCTTCTTAAGGTTCCGCTTGACGATGGCCCAAAATTGTTCGATTGGGCGGAGCTCTGGCGTTTTGGGAGGGTTCTTGTCCTTGGGCACCACTTGAACGTTGTTGACGTTTTTAGCTCCACAAAACATCACGGAAATGTAAACGTTTTTGTAGGCATTCGCTCAGAAAAATATCCTGGTAGATGGTTCCGGTCGCAATGTAAACGTTGCTCTTCAAGGTTCACAGGTACAGATGGCCTGCCACACCAGATATTTCTACGCAAAGTTTGACAGTTTAATGAGCTGAAACTATCTGCCACCTTTCCCCGTCCGATTGCCGTGTAAAATTCCTGTCAAGGAAGCTGTTTAATGTCTGCCTTGACATAAGTTTTATCGTCCTGTACCACGCAATCAAACTTCGTCAGCTACGTCGTGTACAATAGGGTGCCAATGGCATGTATGGGAAAAAATTGACCATCGAATTTCAAAAACGGGTAGTGCTCAAAAGTTTCGTCTCCTCAAAAAAAGTCCCCATGCAAAATTTGAGCTCAATCGGACTTCGTTAAGTGTTGGACCAAAGCGGTCAAAGTTTGACATTTTTGAAACACGAAAAATTTCCCAAACCCCCCCGTACGTGAAAATTCCGAAATCGATTTTTTGTTTTTGATGCCAAATGTCTTAGAAATGCATGAAACTTCGAGATCTGGTGTTATCTCGAAAAAAAATTTTTTGAAAAAAATTGGCTTTTTGGGACTTAGAAATTTTTTGAGGTGGAGGAGTGAATTGAATTTGATATGGAGGATTTGAATTCAATTGCTGAGATATTCATGGCAATAGTACTGAAACATGTCTTATATCATCGTTGGCAACTGCTAGCATATTATATGTGATATTTCATTAGGTGGTTCACTTGTTTTGCATTAGGTGGTCCATTTTATAGAAAAATAAAAAATAAGATAATAGTATCAAAACATCTCTTATATAATCGTAAGCCATTATCAATATTAAATATATGATATTTCATTTGGGTGGCTCAGTTATTTTCCATTAGGGTCGTTAAGAACAATAAAAAATATTTCCAGCAAATTTAAACGCTATTCGCATTATATGGGCTCGGAGCGCGGGCAGGCCCGCCGGGTAATATTTTGGAAATGATTACTTGGGTTTCTGTATGTGAGCATTCTCACTATGCTGGCACGGCACGCCCAGCACGGCACATCAGCGTAGTGAGAACAGTCACATCAAAATCAAGCAATCATTTCAAAATATTACCCGGCGGGTCTCGCCCTCAGTCATATGCAGCGAATAGCGCTTTAACCAGTCAATATTTTTCGTATAGGTTAAAACCATTAAGCTTTCTCACGTCTATCATCTTTCTCTTCCAAGCAGGTAGAAAGAATAGATTGTTTACATACGAAAAAAAAACAAAAAACGTATGAAAACAATCCTATTCTTTCTACGTGCTTGAAAGAGAAGGATGGACTACCAAAGAGAATTATTTACTAGAGACGCTCTCTTTGTGGTCCTTTTGGAAACTTTTGCGAGACTTACATTCGGAATGCGACGCTTCTTTGGGTGAAACAGATCGGTGCCCTCGTCTAATACTAATCTTAGAGATTAAGCATTGTGCATCAGTGAGTTTCTTATTTCTGTTTAGCATCGTCGTTGCAAGCTAAGATTAAACATTTCAGAGTTATCTATCCTACATTTACCGAATATTGCTAGAGTGGGAAGTCTTCGACTGCAACCTAATTAACAATTTTGACCGAGTAAACGTTTATTCAGCTGTTTATATGAGAAAGAAGAGTTTAGTCAGCTAAAATTGTTTGTTGGACCCTGAAGATGGGGAACTATCTCATTAATACGGTATTTTGCAGATATAACTAACCTTTTCAATGGTTGTGACAAAAGACACGTAACCGAAAGGGAGGGAACGGTATTGTGATATTTCCAAAATTCATGTTGCTAGGTTTTTGGTACATTGCATCGCATATATTTTCTTAAATTACATCTGATTTTTTTGAACTTTTATACATTGTTCGATGTTCTTCAACTAAGTGCAAAATAAACTGTTTTGATCTTCATCCGTTGACAATTTCAATTATATGTTTTGATTAATGCAATACCTCGTTCTGCATTGTCATTTACTACTTCCAAGCTTTTAATTCGTTTAATGGCATTTTCATATTCTTGTTTGCTATTCCACTGCGTAATATCAGTTTCCAAACAATGATTCCGGAATCTCTAGAGCACATAACAAGTTTTTAGTATGCTGACTGCCTTGAACAAATGAGTGCAGCTGTAGTGTTGAAACGTCGTTTGATTCGACTATGGATTTAGCACACACATTTGTTTTGTTAGCTGAAAATAAAAATATTGTTAGAAATATAATGTTCTGCGTACATCGAATTGAACAAAATAATTACCTGATGTATGTAAGGCTTCAATATATTTTTTTTATCTGCGATATCCAACGTTTCATCAAATAAACACAATCCGATGAGATTGCTATCCAAATACTGCAGATGTTTCAAGAACCGCGACGCGAGTACGGACACAACACTTATAGTTCTTACAAACGAAAAAGGACTTCAAAATTTACCTTTTTATCGGACCGGTTTCGAGCATGATGCAGCTCATCGACTGGGAGATGTCCAACTGATGCCACAAAAGTAAAATTGCTTCGTACTTAGCACAGTACACGTCGAAGAGGTGGGAGGGGGGGTTTGTTGGGTTGGATCTATTTGATTTGCCGTTTCGTCAAGTGGAAAAGAGACGAAGCTATAGGAGCTTCGTCCTCGTTCATCAGCGGCTGCTCAGCGGTGGCGATGTACATGGATTCCCAGGCATTCAGGTGGGAAACCTTTCTCACGAACTTTTTAATTTTCGCATGATCCCAATCTATTCTGTGATCTGATCCGGTAGAGTGTGCTGCTACACTTGACTCATTGGGCCTTTCGTTATCAACGGCGTTTTTATGTTCCCTCAAGCGGACTTTAAATTTTCGGCGGGTTTGACCAATGTACACCGCCGGGCAATTTTTACACGGATTTCATAAACACCCGACATTTCGTCCTTCGGAACCTTATCTTTGAGGGCACATAGAATGTCTTTCAGCGTGTTGTTGCTTTTGTATACCGCCTGAAAACCATGATCCTTCATAATGTTCTGAATGGCGTTAGTAACCTTAGGGTAGAACGGTAAACTAATCCTTTGGTTCTCGGATTTTTCTGGCTCAAGTGTAGTCGCGTCTTGTCGATGTTTTTTGCGTTCGTGTTTTCGGATGATTTTGTTGACAAATTCTTTATCATACCCATTCAGTTCAGCGGCCTCGTGGATTTTCGCCCTTTCAGCTTCGAACTCTTCCTTCTCCATTGGTATGCTAAAGAGCCGGTGTGCCATTGAGTGAAAAGCGGCTTGTTTTTGGGAACCGTAATGGTTCGAATCAGAAGTGATGTAGCGGTCGGTGGATGTCGGTTTTCGGTAAATGCCAAACTTCAGGGTATCGTCGTCTTTTCTGGTAATTGACAAGTCGAGAAATGGAAGTTTTCCATCAGTCTCTCGCTCGACCGTGAACTTAATCGACCTATGTTGGGAATTCAGCAGATCAATTATTTGCGGCAGGTAGCGCTCCTTCACTATCGCAAAAATGTCGTCGACGTAACGCCACCAGACCCGGGGGAAGAGTTTTTCTTTTTCGAGTTCTACTTCCAAATCACTCATGAAAACGTCAGCCAAGAGTGGTGACAACTTGCTGCCCATGCTGAGTCCGAACGTTTGCTTGTAGCACTTACCTCGGAACATGAAGTAGTTTTGGTTCATGCATACTTCAGCTACGGTAAGATATGCTTCGATGCAGTGTGGTGGAGCTCGACTTCTTTCCAAATGCTTACGCAGACTGCAAAGTGCATCACCCACCGGCACGTTTGGAAACAGGGCAGTGACGTCGAAAGACACGAGAATTTCGCCCCGCCGCATTTCGGTACCTTTTAGTTTGTCGACCAGCTCTACGGAATTTTTAACACTTTTTCCGTGCTTCACTGGGTACTTCTTCATTTCATCCACCAACCAGGCAGCCATTTTCTCAGTTGGAGTGCAAATATTGGATGAAATGGGTCGCATTGCCAACGGGTTTTTGTGAATTTTCGGCAAGCAGTAAAGTGACGCCACCTTTGAGTTCGGAACGTGAAATTTTCTTTCGAGTCTGTCTTCCCCCATCAAACGTGCAATTTTCTGCCGTGTGCGGTTTGTTTCCTCGATCATTGCATTAAGAGGGTCTTTCGGCTTTCCGTTCTTATACTTGATCTCCTCGTACGGACCGGAGTTGATCATATCTAGTACTCTAGAATCATAATCCTGCCGATTCATGACCACTACAGCGTTTCCCTTGTCTGCCCGGGAATAGACGACGTCACGCGCTTTCAGTTGTCGGATCGCATTCACAATTTCTGGATTCGGATCACTAGGGTTGTCCTGCTTTTCCGCTATACCCAAAATACACCTCTCAACATCGCGACGGAGGGCCGACTTTGATGGGTAATCTTTGTACTGTATGGCGCCTTCAATGTTATTTACGATGTCAGCAAGTGGCGCGCACTGTGGGGGAACGGCAAAATTCAAACCCTTGTTGAGCAAAGTCATGCTCAGCTGGCGTTAACCGCGCGGACGACAAATTCACCACAAAGTTATCAATCACTTTCGGAGAACATTTTGCCACCCTAGGTGCCTGTTCGTGCGCAAGCGAAATCAGTTTTTGCGATGCTTTTTCTTCGTACTTCTCACACGTTTCGACAGATTGCAGTCAACCAAACCCAACAATGACTGCCAGCACTCTTTCTGCTCTTCTACGCATCTATACACAATACAATCAGCTGTTGTGTGATATTCCACTTGCTTCAACAGCTGTAAATGGAGTGAATACAGCTGTTCTTCCACAACCGACAATAGCTTGTGTTTACACTTTATTTCTTCGGCCAACCAAATTTTTCCAAACGTGCCGGTGGGTGATGCACTTTGCAGTCTGCGTAAGCATTTGGAAAGAAGTCGAGCTCCACCACACTGCATCGAAGCATATCTTACCGTAGCTGAAGTAGCCATGAACCAAAAACTACTTCATGTTCCGGGGTAAGTGCTACAAGCAAACGTTCGGACTCAGCATGGGCAGCAAGTTGTCACCACTCTTGGCTGACGTTTTCGCGAGTGATTTGGAAGTAGAACTCGAAAAGAAAAACTCTTCCCCGGGTCTGGTGGCGTTACGTCGACGACATTTTTGCGATAGTGAAGGAGCGCTACCTGCCGCAAATAATTGATCTGCTGAATTCCCAACATAGGTCGATTAAGTTCACGGTCGAGCGAGAGACTGATGGAAAACTTCCATTTCTCGACTTGTCAGTACCAGAAAAGACGACGATACCCTGAAGTTTGGCATTTACCGAAAACCGACATCCACCGACCGCTACATCACTTCTGATTCGAACCATTACGGTTCCCAAAAACAAGCCGCTTTTCACTCAATGGCACACCGGCTCTTTAGCATACCAATGGAGAAGGAAGAGTTCGAAGCTGAAAGGGCGAAAATCCACGAGGCCGCTGAACTGAATGGGTATGATAAAGAATTTGTCAACAAAATCATCCGAAAACACGAACGCAAAAAACATCGACAAGACGCGACTACACTTGAGCCAGAAAAATCCGAGAACCAAAGGATTAGTTTACCGTTCTACCCTTAAGGTTACTAACGCCATTCAGAACATTATGAAGGATCATGGTTTTCAGGCGGTATACAAAAGCAACAACACGCTGAAAGACATTCTATGTGCCCTCAAAGATAAGGTTCCGAAGGACGAAATGTCGGGTATTTATGAAATCCCGTGTAAAATTGCCCGGCGGTGTACATTGGTCAAACCCGCCGAAAATTTAAAGTCCGCTTGAGGGAACATAAAAACGCCGTTGATAACGAAAGGCCCAATGAGTCAAGTGTAGCAGCACACTCTACCGGATCAGATCACAGAATAGATTGGGATCATGCGAAAATTAAAAAGTTCGTGAGAAAGGTTTCCCACCTGAATGCCTGGGAATCCATGTACATCGCCACCGCTGAGCAGCCGCTGATGAACGAGGACGAAGCTCCTATAGCTTCGTCTCTTTTCCACTTGACGAAACGGCAAATAAAATATATCCAACCCAACAAACCCCCCCCCCCCCCCTCCCACCTCTTCGACGTGTACTGTGCTAAGTACGAAGCAATTTTACTTTTGTGTCATCAGTTGGACATCTCCCAGTCGATGAGCTGCATCATGCTCGAAACCGGTCGGATAAAAAGGTAAATTTTGAAGTCCTTTTTCGTTTGTAAGAACTATAAGTGTTGTGTCCGTACTCGCGTCGCGTTTCCGTTGAGTGTAATGCTGTTCTTACGTTAGCACAAAAATCATAAATATGAGTGGTTTCAAGAACCCTTTATATACTGCTTTGGCAACTTCTTCGTCAACAGCTTCGTAGATTTTAAGCGATTTTATCAAATTAAGGTCATTGTTTGCAGACATTGCAGCACACGTAGACAGAAACCAGTTTTTCAAATATACTTTTACAATGAATACATTAAATCGTGCTAACTGTTGTTGAGTTGCCTTAGGTAACGCAAAAGTGTGTCGGTAAAGGAACATTTTTAGTGAATAAATAATTTTTGCCATCCATCTTGCATTATGGAAAGCACCAGGAGCTCTAATTTTAAAATGTTCTTTAATTTTTCCACCCAAAAATATAAGCGTAAGCTGAATAACTTCGCGATAATCTTCGCGGTGATGTTGTTCTTTTAATTGTCGCTCAAAAAAATTCAAGAGATCTACCCTTCTTAGCTTGCGCTTCTGCAAGATTTTCCAAGTTTCCTAGTACCGCAAGATTTTATGTTGCACTGTCCTGTCGTCGAGCAAATGGTTCAAATGCTTTTTTTTCCATGATACTTTCAAAGCTTGTATTGTTAATTGTGCACTTGGTTTAGTCTTTTGCTTCTCTGCTCGCAAATGAAACATGAATTTCCGGAAAACTTCGTTGTATGTGGGCAAATTCGAAGATTCGGGGAACAAAGGTAGGTATTTTCCAACTAGCCGAATATCCTCCATTTTGAAAAACAAAAAACTGTTGACTAGACCGCGGTTCCTCGTTCAAATATAAAAATACTGAATGAGTAAAACTAAAAATAACAATTCCTTATATACCAAATGTGTGGCCATTTCATTACCTACTCAGTCTTTCAAAACTGCTCGCTTGGGACGTATTCGTTGCCTACGGGTAGCTTATATTTTGTTTGGGTAGATAACACTTCAGAACAAAAAGCATTCGAAGCAAACGTTGTCACTACCGAAGCGCGTATACCACAGCAAGCGGCAGGTAACGTACTTTTGTTTTGATCCCCTATAACGTACCTACTTGTGTTTCTCGGAAATGAAGCAGTCCAAGGCCAAGAACCTCTTTAGAAAAGATAAACAAAAAACTTTTGTTGCACTTCGTAGTCGCCTATCAAGCTATTGTAATAATTTGGGTACATCAAAAATCGTTTTTTCCTTATTTTTGTCCATATTTTGGTAACGGCACATTTTTGTTAACTATTAAAAAAACATAATAAAAATATCTTAACGAAGTGTAGTATGCCAAAAAAGAATCATGGTTTCAAACTATACAAAAAATATTGACTGGTAAATTTGCTGGAAATATTTTGTTGCTTTTAATTTCCAACTCAAAGGACCACCTAATGGAAAATAAATGAACCATCCTAATGAAATATCATATATTTAATATTGATAATGGCTTACGATTATATAAGAGATGTTTTGATACTATTATCTTATTTTTTTATTTTTCTATAAAATGGACCACCTTAATGCAAAACAAGTGAACCACCCTAATGAAATATCACATATAATATGCTAGCAGTTGCCAACGATGATATAAGGCATGTTTCAGTACTATTGCCATGGATATCTCAGCAATTGAATTCAAATCCTCCATATCAAATTCATTTCACTCCTCCACCTCAAAAAATTTCTAAGTCCCAAAAAGTTAATTTTTTTCAAAAAATTTTTTTTCGAGATAACACCAGATCTCGACGTTTCATGCATTTCTACGACATTTGGCATCAAAAACAAAAAATCGATTTCGGAATTTTCACGTACGGGGGGGTTTGGGAAATTTTTCGTGTTTCAAAAAAGTCAAACTTTGACCGCTTTGGTCCAACACTTAACGAAGTCCGATTGAGCTCAAATTTTGCATGGGGACTTTTTTTGAGGAGACGAAACTTTTGAGCACTACCCGTTTTTGAAATTCGAAAAGTCGATTTTTTTTGGCACCCTAGTGTACAACTGTCGCGATCGTGCTTTGGCCGACGTGTTTTGGTTATCGTCGCGATTTGGAGTCACCAATTTCTTGTGAGTCGACAGTCCAGCTAGTTTTTTTTGGCTCTATTCACGGTTGGAGGTGCCTCTTCCAGCTTTTTTGCGTCAACTCGGACGGAGAGGTTGGGGTTCCGCTCGAAACAGATTGCAACTCTTTTTGTCGTCGCTGTGGCCTCCGCCTTTCGATTTCCCCCTGATGCAGCTTTCTGGCTGTCGTCAAACGTTCATCGAACACTTTTAATACGTTGGTAACAGTTGATTTAGCCACATTCAAAAATTTCGCCAAATTGGCGTGAGAGCAGTTTGAATTTTCGCCATGCACGTGCAAAATGTTGATGCGTTGTTTCTCTTCCGTCGACGACATTTTGATAACTGATGTGCTTATCTCAAAATCAAAATAGAACCATGATGCTACAAGCACACATAATAATAATAAAAAAATAAAAAAAATATGGCACGATGAAAAGAAATTCGTCAAGTTTAAGTCGACCAAATTTTGATCGAAACACCCTTTAGAATGAGCTTAAAATTATTCTAGGAACTTTTTTCAATAGGGCAAATCTAACAATGAGAGATTCTCTCCTGCACGGGAAATTATGTGTTCTTCTAAACGAGAAAACAAGCCATGATTTCATGACTATGTTGTGTTTTCGTTTCATGAACATACACCATGAACTATATTCATGATATCAATGAAATCATAAATAAATTGAGTCAAATTCATGTTCTGAATTCATGATACTGAAAAGTTTTTTCATGAATCTGGCAAATCTACTTTATTGACTTTGAATGTAGACAAACAAATAAATCCATCGTTAGGATTCGAACCTAGTGCTGACTTGGTGGACGTACGCACTACGCTATAGTTTTTCGTAAAAAGATTTTTGACTAATGAAGCTGATTATACAACTTTAGATTAAAGGCAAAACAAAATTTCCTAAGTTCATGACTCGCATCTGTCATTTCAATAATGAAATCATGAACAGGAGTATTGAATTCACAAAATAAGGCAAGACTACGTTTCCTGATTTTTTATTCGTGAAAATAGAAACGGATTTGTTTCCGTGTGTTTCGCTCTCTTTCATTTATTACACTGAAAGTTAATTTTAGTTTATATTACAAAATCGAAAGTAATACTCACTAATCGATTCGTTGTTTTCTGCAACGAAACTGATTTGTTCTTTTTATGAAGATACATTCGTAATTAATTGCACGCGCAACTGTCAAAAGCACGAAGCTTTTGTTGACACAGAAAGAACGTTCGTACATTGTACGGAAACAATACAAAGAGCTACGAATATTTGGTCACAAATTAAAAAGAAACGTCTTCTGGTGGTTCCATGAAGGACTGACAGATCTACTTTATCGACTTAAAATGTAATTGACAATAAAAAAGCGCAACCACGTGGAGTTGGGGTTCGAACCTGAATATTTGGAAAGTGCTGATTCTAAATCCGTGGTTGATCTCACTAAGCCACGCTGACTCGTGAGAACATGAATGATTGATGAGCATGAACGTTTAGCTCTCGACAGCGCTTTAATTTTTATTTTCGGTTAGATAAATTATTCCCGCCCATTCTAGCAGGTACACCATCAAGCATGAGTACGGTATAAAAGAGAAACAACGATTGGCTGGTCATCACGAAGTTCATTTCGTGCATTTTACAAAAAGATGTAATGATAGCAATTCACCAGATAAAAAGCATTATGAATGTTTCATACAATATACGAGACATTTGTTCTATGTACAAAATCCATGTTTACGAAACGCGTGAACGGTACTTTACGAAAATAAATTTTCAGTGTACTCTATTAGCGCCATAATAAAAGTTTCGAGGGATTCCTTAGGGATTCTTTACTCTACAAATAGTCTAATAAAAAACGTAGAAGAGGTTGGAATATGAACGAAAGAGAGTCTCTCAATGTTAGATTCGCCCTAACGAAAAAATTCCCCAGGATTAAACTAAAGTTTTCGAAAAAGTTACAGGTACTTAAATTTTACTAATTTTCTTTGTCACAGTCCTTATATGTTATCTGCTGGGATTCGCTGGTGTTGACTAGTATTACTGTATTTATTTTGATAACATATCATGTGATGTAAGCCTGGACTAACTTGCAAACACCTTCACTTTCTGTTAAATTTACTTTTTCTAACCCGGTAGAAAATGTCTACATTTCGACTGAGCTCACAGTCACGTCAGACATAGGCAGATTCATTCACTCGTGCAAAAATACTCGCCATCGCTAAACGAAGTCTGAACAAGTGTTAATTTTTCCCATCAACTGACCTTGTAGTTACTTAAGGGAAGAAAACGAAATACCATTTGGTCAGTTAATGAACACAGATTAGACGAAATTGAGCCCATCGGTGTTAATTTACCTATCGTGCATCCGTGATTTCCGTTTGTTCCGTCATCCCACTCGTGTTTCCACTCGTTCATAATTTATGCTATGTCTACTCATCTGAACGAATTGATTTTTTGTTTGCTAAAGCAGTGCACTTATAATTAATACAAAATAGAGTGCGTCGTAAACGACCACCGAATCTAATTGAAAGCATTTAGCTACACACTCCACAAACAACAGGTGCAGAAATCTCGTCTATTAGCCTGCAGCACCATAGAGAGCATCATTCACATCATATCCAAAGGAAAAAAAAAATAGTGGAGAGCTATCTGGATGGAAGATTGGTGTTTGTTATGCATGTGCGTATTCAATTCATTTTCCCACTAGCCGCTGCCAGCTAATGATACACATAATCATGCCGATGATGATGATGATGATGATGATGATGATGATGATGAACCTCGAACAATAAAAGGGCGAAAGTACACCCATATGGAATTAATATTACACAATCGACCACACTTTGTTTCCATCCCTCGACCCCATTAAGGCAAACGAGTTGAAAAGTGGATACAAATTTCGGCCAGGTAATGATGGTTCGAAGGAGTGTTAAATTAAGCCACTCTTTCACGAGCGTTACAGCTTTTGTTTTCGGCTTCCAAATTGTGCAGAGGGAGATTTATTTTCTTCTCGCACATTAGCACACATGGGGGCATTATCGGGGCATCTCGGGCAAACGGGTTCCGTTCCGATCGATGGCGTCACCCACCCGAACAGTTGTTGTTGTTGTGGGCTTTTCCTTTTTGTTACTTCCTTTACTGGAGAAGGCAAAGAAATCTCCTAAATCTGCCCGCTAGACAATGGCAGGTGTGGTTGAAAAGAAACTACGCGTCTGGAAAAGTTCTATTTTTCTTTCCGATCTTGGAGATGTTCAGCCCCGGGTCCGGTGGAACGTTGGAATGCTCAAGTAGGCTTTTGTGAAAAAAAAAAAAGAAAATGTTTTGTTTTTGGAATTTCAATTTCTCAACTGTCAAAATGATCGAAATTGGATCTAATTTATAATTTCAAGTCGTGCATGATACTCGACTTACTTCCGTTTACTCACTGCACCATTAAAGGATCCGCTCCAGTTCTTTCCACCCAGAATTCCAGAGGAAAAAATAAGGTAAAAACTTAGCTTCGTGATGAGAAAAAAAGAAGAAGAAGAAAAACATCCCCGCTACGAGACTTTGCGAAAGGGATTACTTTCCCGTCCACCGGTTGTACACCTTTTGTGCCGACATTTTATTCAACCTCGTTTTGTTCTGTATTTAGTTTTCGTCCGGAGAACTCCGGCACACAATGTTCAACCGTGGCCGGGACGTGCAGGTTGACTGTTTGGCGGAAGGTAATTGTAATTCCACCTCCGGAACAATAGAAAACAAAGTCGGAGCACCAGCCGGGAAAAGAATCTGTTCGTTCGGTATGCCAAATGGGACGCTGGCAGCCTGCGACGACGACGGAACATTTCTGAGGCTTTGTAATCCGCAATAAGAAAGGAGGGAACGCCCGGAGGGAGGACATTTTACCAAGGACGATCGGAGGCAGTGCTGCAGTTTCAATAAGAAAGGAAGGAAGTTCTCTGTTTGTGGGAAATTTGAAGCTTTGGATATTCCAATCCTCACCCGGATATGCCGAAAGAGACGTACGCATGATTCGTCCGTTTTCAGTAAGGTATTTAAGGGCCACTTTTTCTATGGTTTACTGATTCTGTTTAATGTAGTGCAAAATCGATAAAAAAGATTTATTGCACACAAATGATAAAAAGCTTATCGGAGCAAATCTTCAATAAATAGCCTCAATGGACCACTTTCACAGAGCTGTTGATTAAATCCTATCCGTTAATCATTCAAACAATGGTTATTGCGGGGGTTGGATTAATTAATGGAATCCCGAGAAGCCAACCAGGATCAGACAATTTTAACCGCCACAGCTATTATAGAAAAGTACCTCTGCTTCCAGCTCCCGCACACATCGGCATAAAACCCAGCAGCTTAATGAGGATGATTTATATGCTTTAATCCATCTCCTCGCCACCCCCCTCGCACCTTGGAAGTTGGAACTGGCAAAGGTGAAACAATTGATGGCCCTTTCCGATGGCCATCCATCTCCGGTGTACTGATCCGTTGATAATGGCATGCAGCTATTCCCCCACTCACACATGGCTCGTCCGATATCCGTTTTTTGAATGAACAGAAAGCTTCTGTAACTAGTTATTCATTACCACCACACTCACAAGTGCAGTGCACTTGCGGGTGCGGCTGGATTCAGACCCCCAGAAAACTCGATCCGGGTACAGAATGTTTGAGCCCTTTTTGGCACGGGAATCACCTACTCAGTATTCCGGAAGCATAGTCTCTCTCGAGTTGAACTCCTGACTGTTGCCCAGTCAAAACCCGTTAATCGTACCAGTAGAAAGACACACCTACCTACTGAGCTGACTGGTGCAGCGTTCCGTTGGCCACCACACATAGTTACCTCGTCCTAATCTCGAGATGAAAAAAGTTCATAATAGAATAGAAGGTGCAAGGAGGGCGGCCGAGGGGGGGGGGGGTGCCCAGAAACCGCAACAATCGTACGTATCATCAACGACTCTCGCCTGGATGATTCCTGGTTCTTGGGATGGAGGCCACCGGAGGAGCTTCTCCGACACATTCATTTGGTGTACTTGTTCTGGAGGTTGAACTTGCAGCAGTTGGCAACATATATGTAGTGTGGCAGGTCCAGCGGAGTGAGAGAATTTGTGACTTGAATAGCAATTACTTGAGCTTTGATTGGGAGGATGGTAGATTTCGGTCAGCTTGTTCGGTGTTGTTGGCCTTAGCACTGAAAATGAGTGCAGTGGATACTCCTTGAATTGTAATCGGAGTAGTAGCAGCAGTGAGGGTCAATCGTGATGGTTTTAATCTTGAAAGATTGACTGGATCTGTTGGAAGTTGTGTAAGGTGGTTTTGTGTGTAGAATATTTGGAAAAAAAATCGATAAAGCTAAAGAATGGTGTTTATAATCAGCATTAAATGATCATGCTTGCTAGGTTAACATTTTAAAATCTGTAAAAAAGGGCAGAACCATAATCTAAAAATGTTCAAACTTAATATTGGGTAAATTTGTGTAAATAATGATCTAAAACAATTTATTTGTTTATGTTTGCTTTTAATTACTTCATCAGAAAATCGGAATTTCTTTATTTCAAATTTCTGAAAATGTTCGTCGCTCGCCCAGATGACGCCAAAGATGTTTGCCATAGTTCAAGGATGTTATTTGGCCACAGTTTATTGCATCAAAAAGTCTCTACAAGGATGGTCCTGTAGACTGTCCCAGAAAATAAGGGCACAGTCTTTTAACGCTACTATTTGAACATCCATTTTTATTTGGGTAGTCTGTCGGCTCCAGTTCATTGTTTACACCCAAAGGTAAAATGGAACACAACTTATAGACTGTTCCAGAAAGTATAAGCACACTTTCAAAATAACAAAAAAGTCATGTTTTTGGCAAATCATATTTGTATTTGTGTTTTATATGATATTTTACTCTCGTTTAAAGACTCCTAACTTTTCCTCGAACATGGCCCATTAGCTTTTGCACAGTGGTACTTATCATCATTTTGACTACTTTTGGCCAATCTTTTTTTTAATTTTTGGATGTCGTCCGCTGGTTTTATGAATTTCCAAAGCTTTGCTTTGGTTAAAGCCCAAAAAGTCTCGATTGGCCGTGCCTCCGGGCAGTTCGGCGGATTCATGTCTTTCGGCACGAAACATACATTTTGACCTTTGTACCCTTCTAAAGTGTCCTTTACAATGACATCACGCCAAATCAGGCCAACACTATTTGACCTTCGTGCTGCCTGATCATCGGCAATAATCGCTTTTGAAGACATTCCTTAACGTTTTTCTTAGTGTTCATCGTCTCCGTTGTGATGTACGGACTAGATGGTTTACCACACTCGCATATTGCCTGCCAAGCCATAAACTTCTTACCGAATTTTTCGGTAAAAATGGCCTTCTCCGTTTCGGGAATGTCTTTGTCGTCACTTACAGTATAGATTTGTGGTTAGGGAAGCGTTTTGTAATCTAGTTTCACATACGTATCATCGTCCATTATTATACACCCAGAATTTCTACACAATAACAAATCGTAGAGTTTGCGGGCCCGTGGTTTCACGGACGCGGCCTGTTTTGAAAAACGCCGTGCTATCATGCGCAAGTGGAGCACTATTCCAGGATTATTACTGAGAAAGATGCCGAAACTGGAAAACGCTGGTGTGAAAGTGGTGGAAATGTCTCTCTGGTGGTTGCAAGAAGAACAGGCTGATCTACTTTATCGACTCGAAATGTAATTGACAAAAAAGCACAACCGCGTAGAGTTGTCCAGCGTTTTTTAATGTTTCTGACATGGGATTCGATCCTGAATATTTGGAAAATGCTGATACTGAATCCGTAGTTGATCTAACTAGGTCTGGCTGACTCGTGAGAAGATACTTGATTGATGAGTACGATAAAAGAAAAGCAGCGATTGACTGGTCTTCACGAAATTAATTTCGTTCATTATACATAAAGGTGTAATAATAGCGTATCACCAGGTAAAAAGCAATATGAATGTGTCATATAATATACGATAAATTTGTTCTATGTACAAAATCCATGTTTACGAAACGCGTGAAAGCTATTTTACGAAAATACATTTTCAGTGTACACAAGTGGCCAGCGTTAAACCACGGGCGCGGTAACTGTATGACACGGCATAATGGTGGACCACAAGACTTATTCGATGTTGGATTAAAAAGTATCACCGGGATCGCAATATTACACGATTCGTGAAGACGATGATGTTGATAAGGTGGACTCCTAAGTTTTCACTGAAAAATTTGGTAAAAAGGCCATGGTCTGGCAGGCAATTTGCTCGTTCGGTAAATTTACGAAGCCAGTTGATACAGTGGAAAAAGTTCAAAAGAGATTGGACAAGAGCGTCTAAAATCAATCTGTGCAGAACCGGATGAAGAACGTTCGAGGAAAAGTTCGAGAACTTGCTTATACATGAAAAAGTCATCAAAAATCATCCGTGAACTGTTGATGTTGAGAAACCATATGTAAGAATAAAAATTGACATAAATAAAAATACACATGTTTTTAACAAACTGGAGGTGTGCCCATTCTTTAGGTCTAAAAGCAGTGGAAACCAGGAAGTGGAGCTCGTGATCAATTCGGATTGCTCGCATCGGTATTATATAGAGTAGGGTGCTGAAGAAGTTCGTTCATATGTTGCCTTTATGTATTTTGCATTTGATCGCGTGTACCGGAGGAAATTTTTTCATCAATTTCTTCTCACATCTAGGCTTGTTGCCAGAATGTTATGTTGAACATTGAGTTAAATTTATTTTATATTTAGATTATCTGAAATTACTATTTATTTCATATTTCTTCTGGTCATTTTAGGTTGATCTATGCTAATGTCCATCATCTGGCACGATCATCTGCAATAGAAGAATATGTTTCATAGCTGTCAAATAGTACCCAACGATAAAAAAAATCCTTCGCTGTTGAACGGCAGCTATGGCATCACTGTTGCTTTTGAGAGAGACCATGTTTCCTCTCTTCTTTGTTAACCGCATGGATATAGCGCACCGGTACTGTAACAAGAAGCCTGCTGTCTCTTACATTTGTTAGTTTCTAAACGAAGCATCCCGTTTGTCGTCACAGCAGCTTTGTCTAACATCTTCGTTAGAGTAAATGAAACAAGAAATACACATTGTCAATCTAAAGATCAATCACAAACTAAAAGTTTGATCGAGTACGTTTGTCTCATAACCTGCTTGTAGACGGAGTTTGCGATCATAGCAATCGACATATTTTGGTTGATTGTTTTCAATGTCAACCAAGATTGTTTTCGAGAGCGGATGGGTAAAACGAAGGAAACGAGCGGGTTGCGGAAATTGGCGTTTGCAGCAAATCGTGAGCTGGTATATTCGATTTCGCCAGTTTATGTACAGATTGCGGAGCTGAAGAAAACATTTTCATGATCGGAAAGCAATCCGCATGCTTTTAAGAAGTCCCTGCAATTGAGAACTTTATTCAATGACTATGCAAATTTCTGAGTCAAATGCTCGTTTTTGGTGTTATGTCTCGATTGATCAGAAGTAAGCAGAGCGATTTAAGTTTAAATATTGGCAGCTCGACATTATCTATTAAATACAGCTTCACTAAATGTCCCATGTGCTTAATAAACTGCTTTAAATCCGTGCCGTACCCTATGTGAGAAGTAAATGTTGCTTTTTAGTTTTTTAAGAGTAGTAATTTACCATTTGAATGGGGTATAATCATTCAATTTGAGTGTAATGAACTTAGCGTGAAACAAAATAAAAGTTATACTAAGCTATGCTAAAATTTATTGACTTTGTGAGAGTAAAAAAGTAGATTTTGACAGCAACGGACTATCAGCAGCTGGAAACATCATCATGGCATGTTCTATCAGAAATATTAACAACGAAGTCAAATTTCTGAAAAATTAAGCGCCTCTTGATTTCAGAGCTAGTAAAGGAACTACGAGTCTAACGTTTTTAAAACCAAAATTATCTGCACATTTTTGAAAATCTCAGCCTCCCCCCCTCCAGCCTCCTAGAGTTTTCTCCATACATTTTTTTGAACTTTTGCATAGAGCGTAGACTTTGGTCAACCACCGGCCCTCTCCCCTCCCCCCAAAAAAGTCTAGGTGGTTTATGAATATTTCCACTTATTTCAATTCCAATCGGTAGAGTAGAGTGAATGCTCAAAAGTCTACACTCTGCAGACTTATGAGCATTCCTTTCCATACTGTGAATGAACGACATTCTGTATCCTCTTGAAGTTAAGTTCGTCAGCGGTTATGCTTAATTTCAAGAATATTGACTCTGGTGTAATATATTATTGTTCAGTTCATGTAATGTTATTTTACAATTTTTTTGTTGAGATACTGTCAGTAATAATTACTTAAATAATTGAATTACTGTGATCAAAAAATTTACTGAATTATCTCTATATGTACCGTCAAGACAATTAAAAAAAACATCATCTGAGAAACTTCCCTTTTCAAATATTACAGCTCCTGGATCCATGCACCCAGAAGAATGATATAATCTCAATTCTTTTAAATAGACAACACGTTCTCGAAATGACGATCCTTTTTTTAGCAAATGTTGTCTTTGGATTTGCAAATCTACCCTCAAGTGAAGTGGTTCAAAAAATTAGTCCTAGATTCTTAGAAATCAAGAAAAATAATACCCAGAATTTAAAGCACATCCTAGAGAATTCAGAAGGACTGACTATAGGTCCAGGTAGAGACTTCCTCAAAAAAAAATGTTATCTGAAGATCAGGCAGATACTTCTCAGAAAAATAGGGATCAATTGTTAAAGGTTCAAGCTAGAATATCCCCAAAAAAAATTGGAACAAAAAATCTTTAAAGTTCAAGGTCATACTTCCCAGAAGTTTAGGAGAGAACTTCCTTGAAAATCATGAGAGGACCTCTCAGAGCTTCGGGAGAAGTTTAAAGAAGAGAATTTCATAGAAGTTTGAAAATTTCCAGAGGTTTTGGAGTTCTTTCCAGGAATTCAGGATCAGGAGAGGACCTCTCAGAGCTTCGGGAGAAGTTTAAAGAAGAGAACTTCTTAGAAGTTTGAAACTTTCCAGAGGTTTTGGAGTTCTTTCCAGGAATTCGGGCTGCAGAAGTTTAGGAAAAACCTTCCCCGGAGTTTAGGAAGAAACTAACAAAAGTGGGCATTTGCTATAATTTTTCAAAAATTCGGAAACAAACTTCTACGATGCTAAGGACGATACGTCCTAGTTCTTCAAGAGAGAACTTCCCAAAGATTCCGAAAAAAAAACTTCCTAAAAGATCCCAAGTAACACATGAAACATGTACTCAAATATATTTATATATATAAGTTGCAAATTAGGCTCTAAACAAGCACAAATAACATTCGTTGTTGCATCAGAGCTAGTATTTTGTTACAAATAAAACATGAAACTTCATTACAGTTGCCAAACAGTTGCCTCAAATGAGAAAAAATCTGAAGTTGCTGTTATATTCCAAATAAGTATGATAATTCCATGTTGTATTTTGGAACAGAACTGCAACTGGCTTGAATAGTTGCATTTCTGTTCCAATAATGCACTCATAACCTTGAAGTTTTCAAAACCCTTCTTGAAACTAAGAGAAACATGAAGTTGCAGCAATGATATTATTTTATTTTGTAACCATCTAGCAACAGCTTATGCAACTCATCAGTATGTCGCAATTATGTTGCAATATGTGATTTTTTTAAAATAAAGTTCAGTTATGCAACTTTATGCTCCAGTTTAATAACAAATGACAATAAGTTGTAAATTATAACCAAGACAAGGGTGCAACGGATCTGTTGAAGAGCTTAAAAGATAGTTTTTTCTCACAAAAAATGGAAAACAGTGAAATAGGGGAAGCAGAAAGGAAGTTGTGGAAGAAAATAAAGAGAAATGTAAGTTTTCGAAAGCAAAAAAGGCGCATGTTGCTAGCCAATGCATCATCATGCAGCAAAAATAAGTGAAATTACGGATGAGAACGAGCCAGAAGTAGATTTTCAACGGAACCAGCAATTCAATCCAATGATCACAATAACGGAGAAAGTTACAACAATAATGAAGACGATGCCAACGACTCAAAAGAGAATAGTGACAATAATTGCCATCATGATGAAGAGAGCGACGATGATGATGAATCCATAAAAACCAAAGTTACAGACCCTTCGGATTTGAGCAATGAATTGAGGGCCTGAGCTATCAATTTCCAAATCAAACATACAGCTATCAACTCACTTTTAACCATTTTGAAATGCCACTTCACTGATAATACGTTACCTAAAGATGCAAGAACTTTAGTGAAAACACCGCGAGCTACAACGGTTTCACATGATGAACGTTTAGGAGGCGCATACTGGCATTATGGCCTGAAACGGATTTTATCTGAAGCTGTAACGAACATTAAAAACATCACAACCATATCTCTCAACGTCAACATTGATGGACTTCCAGCTTACAAAAGCTCAACTGCTTCATTTTGGCCTATTTTTAGTAAACATAAATGAACTGAAAGAAATATGTTTGCAGTACTCTTTAACTCAAAACCTGTCAAGTATTTTTAACGTTTCAATTATGTTTTTGTTATCCAATTGTATAGATACCAGTGAACCATACATAGAGCATGCATTTATTACTTGAAATTTGCATAATAGGAACATGATGAACATAAAGTTTCAAATATGTTGATAAATTGATGCATTGATGTTACAAGTTGAAATGTCGCCATTTGCAACAGATTTGCAATTGAAAATCTGCACCAAGTGAAATGCTCTGAAAAGCATTCAAAATTGTTACATAATTGCAACGTATATGCAATGAACATTTTTACATTTTTTCAATTAACAATAAAACATACATTACCGACCAAATTTATGAGGATATATGATTTTCATGTGGGAAGTTTTATTTCGATTTGAATAAAATTATTTCTTTTATTGAATTTAAATTGAGTTTGAATTAAATTTAAATTAAGTTTGAACCGAATTTGACTAAAATTAGAATTAAATCACATATTATAACGAAAACAAGCATCAAGAAAGTCAAAAAATGCCTTTTAGGCACTTTTTGCAAACATCGCAGAATTAATATGTTCGGGGAAAAATTATCACCACAGACTTTTTTGCTTTGGGTGCACGAAAAATGTGTTTGTTTGTATGTAGCTGTGCCGCTCATCCGAAATGCGCGCAGGTGGGGAGACAAATGAAAAATAATATTGATATGTTGTGCGTGGTCTGGGTGGGGAATTATATGCTCAAGATGTATCAGAATTGTTTGTATTTGATTTTTACGAATGCGTACAGTGTTACATGTTTTGAAGATAGCTTCCCGACATCTTCAGGAGAAATGATGAGAAGATAATTAGATCTCTTTTGGTAATATTTAACTTGAAAACCTGGTTTTTTTCCACCTATGGTGCGATCTGACCGTTCTTATCCTGACCATATCCGGAAGTGACCAATGTGTTTCTAGACACTCTATATATCCACCATGCATTGCTCTTATTATCGAATTCTGTTATCAGAAGGAACCAAACTTATCGTGCGGCACATCAAATAACGTCGATGTTATTTGATGTGCTGCACGATACGTTTGGTTCCTTTATTGTAAGAGTTGATCCAATCGCCCATATAGCCCCAGATTTGTTCCAGCCATATCTTCGGAACCGGTTATCTGATCAATAACGTATGCGATAGGATGAAATGGGACCAGAATCCCTATCGATTGGCGTTGGAAGTATCCAAATTGGTCCAGCTGTTTTCGAGAAACGCTCAAGTCCCGTTTTGGCCCCCGGTATGTTCTCCGGGATTACCTGGAACGTATTCAGAAGTGGCCAATATAGGCCTAGATACTATTTCTGGCCTCTGTTGATATGGTTTTTGAATTCTTGTATCATTTTATGTATCGCATGATAGCTTTTGCTTTGTTTAGGTCAAAGTTGACCCCTCACTCCATATCACTCAGAACTTACACACACACATACACACACAGACATTTTCCTATCTCGTCGAGCTGAGTCGAATGGCATCAGTCCGAAAGTCGGTTTTTCGAGCGATCGCTATACCCCCGCTTGGTAACAAGGGTGAAAATCACATATCAGGTCAAATGGTCATAATAAATAAATAAAATAAATGAATATAAATAAATAAATAAATAAATAAATAAATAAATAAATAAATAAATAAATAAATAAATAAATAAATAAATAAATAAATAAATAAATAAATAAATAAATAATTAATTAAATAAATAAATAAACTAAAAAAAAGTCAGTCGAGTGCAAAACACTGAAGAAGTCTGTAAGTCGCAGACGAAATAGGCATATCTGTTAAAAGATAAGCAAACTAGTAGAACTAAAAAGTATTTGCTCGCCTTAGTAAAATTAGATTCGCGTTCTACTAAAAGCTCCTCAAGTTTTTTCAGTTTTTTAAAAATAGTAACGTTTTGTTTTTGATTTTTGAAAAGTGATAAAGTGAATTAGTAAAAAAAAAAAATAAATCTTTATGTATAAAAATGAACTTCTGTCTGTCTGTCTGACCCTTATAGAATTGAAAACTACCAAACCGATTGGCTTGAAAATTTGCATGCAGAAGTTTTTGTGGCAGGGGAAGGTTCTTAAGATGGTCCAAGACCCCTCTCCCCTCTGGAAGGGTAGGCTCCATACAAATGAAACTGAAATTTCTGCATAACTCGGGAGCTAATCAAGCAAATAGAACCAAATCTAGCATGTGAAAGTAAATGAAGACAGGAAATGTTTCTAAAATGGTTTGAGACCCCTCCTCTCTCTGGAAGGGGGGGGCTCTCATACAAATGAAACAGAAATTTTGTATAATTCAAGAGCTAATCAAGCAAAGGAACCAAATTTGGCATGCGGAGAGTAA